>CAJQUW010005438.1:0-11266 GCA_907163375.1 Prostheceraeus crozeri
TCAGAACGTTTTCTCCCGATTGAGTTGGGAAGAAGTTCCTAGACCCAAATTTTTGTCCAAAACGCTCTGACTTTGCCACTCCCTTTTGCTATCCGAGCACTCCATCCTGTCGAAAAACGACTTTTCTCATCCCAAAACATCCAACACCCGCCTTTTCCAACTCTGACGTTTTCCTGCCATTTTCCTCCCTCAACCCAGGAAAATTGGACCAAACTGAGCTTTCCACAGCATTTTTCTCAGTCTTAGCTTTCAAATGAGCTATCACACGACTTTCTACGATCTCTCAAACCAAAGTTGGAAGTTTGGCAGCAGAAGGGGGGTCAGAACTTTTTCTCTCCGATTGAGTTGGGAAGAAGTTCCTAGACCCAAAATTGTCCAAAACGTCTGACTTTGCACTCCATTTTTTAATCCGAGCACTCCTTCCTGTCGAAAAATGGACTTGTCTTCATACCCAAACATTCTCAACACCCGCCTTTTCCAACTCTGACGTTTTCCTGCCATTTTCCTCCCTCAACCCAATAGAATATTTGGACCAAACTGAGCCTTTCCACTGCATTTTTCTCATTCTTAGCTTTCAATTGAAAGCTATCCACTCGACTTTTCTACGATCTCTACACACCCAATAAAGTTGGAAATGACGTTTGATTAGAGGGGGTGGGGACGTCCTTCAAAACTTTTTCTCTCCGATTGTGTGGAAACATCACTTCCTAACCCAAAATTGGACAAAAAATTCCGGAATCTGGATCCTCCGTTTTCAACATCTGAGGCCTCCTTCATGTCGAAAAAATGGACTTTCTCATCCAAAAATACATACCAACACCCGCCTTTTTCCAACTCTGTCGTTTTCCTGCGCATTTTCCTCCCGTCAACCAGGAAAAATTGTAGACCAAAACTGAGCTTTCACTGCATTTTTCTCATCTTAGCTTTCAAATGAGCTATCACACGACCTTTCTACGATCTCTCACACCAATAGTTGGAAAGTTTGGCAGGAGGAAGGCGTGGTCGGATTGACGGGGTGGGGAGTCTTCAAAACTTTTTCTCTCTCGCCGATTTGAGATGGAAAACATCCTTCCTAACCCAAAATTGGGACAAAATTCCGAATCTGACCTCCGTTTTCCCATCACGAGGCCACTTCTTCCTGTCGAAGATAATGGACTCGTTTGTTCATTCCCAGAAACATCCAACACCCGCCTTTTCGCCAATCTGCTGACGGTTTTCTCTGCCATTTTTCTCATCTCAACCAAGGGAAGGAACATAATTAGGTACCAAAATCTGAGCTTTTCACAGCGTTTTTTCTCAGTCTTAGCTTTAAATGAGCTATCACACGACTTTCTACGATCTATTCCTCCCCCCTCACCAACGTAATTGGGCAAAAGGACCGTTCCAGGACACCATAAAATTCAAAAAAATAGTATCTTTAAAAACGACATAAATTCATGAATTTAGACCCTTTTTCAGGTTTTTAAGACCTAAATACATGAATTTAGTCCATTCAAAAAGTACCATTTTTTCAAAAAATGGCATTTTAAAAAACGACATAAATTCATGAATTTGAAACCCTTTTTCAGGTATGAAGACCTAAATTCACAAATTTGGGCGTTTTTAAAAATACCCAATTTTTCAAATTTTTCAAAATCTCAAAATTTGAGAATTACAATTTTCACCCTTAAAATCATGACCGTTCCAGGACACCGAAAATCATAAAAGTTAAGAATCTCAAATTTGTGATTATGATCATTTTCTTTCTCAAATCATGACCGTTCCAGGACACCGAAAAAATCAGAAAAGTTAAGAATCTCAAATTTGAGAATTACAATTTTTACCTTGAAAATCATGACCGTTCCAGGACACCGAAAATCATAAAAGTTGAGAATTTCAAATTCATGAATTTTATCCATCTTTTAGGTTTTTAAAATATAACATGTGACTAATAATATTTCTTTAAAAATGGAAGAAACAAAAATGGAAGAAACCGCAAGAATATATCCTTCATTATCATATGAAATGGATATTGCAAAACACAAAGATAGAGTTAGTTATATGAAAGATAAGGAATCTCAATTATTATTAAGATTAGAACATTATAATAAATTAAGAAAGAGATGGACTAAAGTTAAGAATGTAACACAAGGAATTGGCATATTCTTAACAATAAGTTTAGGTGCTTTAACAATTGTTATATCTTCAGGTGTTTTAGTAATTCAGTAGTTGCTACAGCTTTAACAGGTACGGGTGTTTTTGCAACTTCACTTGTTACAATGTTAGATAAATCTTTAATAACTAAGAAACGAAAATCATTAAAAACTAAGCATTTACATATTAAAGAAGTCTATGATAAACTACATTACTACTTTCAAAGAGTATGTGATGATAATGTTATTACGTTAGATGAGATTGAAAAATTTGATCAAATAGCTAATGAAGTAAATCAAACCTTTCAATTACAGTCCGAAAAAGTTGATGATAAGAATAGACAGGATGGCAAAATTTCTAGTGATGGTAAAATTTCTAATGAAGAAAATGACAAAATTTTTTTAGAAGAGCTAAAAACTTTAAGCGAAAATTTAAGCAAAACTTTATTAAACAAAACTTTATTAAACAAAACTTTAAAAACGAGAAAAACTTTAAACGAAAAGATGTCAAACAACAAAGCAATAAAAAAATAATTTGTTCAGTAAAATGTTTTTGCTGTATTCCAATGTTACCACAAAATTCAAATATTATATTTTAAAAATGGATAAAATTAGAGCTGATAATTTTAAAAGAATAAAACAATTAGAAGAGTTAATAAAACAAAGAAATATTATGAAAGAAAATCATCTTCAACATAGAATGATAAAGCTGGTTATTCAATCTGATATGTTTGAAAAAATGCAGCAAACCGAGCAAATAAAAACTGATTTTGAAAAAAACTATGAAACCATTTAAAACTCTTGAAAAAGAACTTACAAATAATGATAAACAAATTGATATAACAGATCCAGAGCACAAAACTATATTAGATGACTATGGATTACTAGAATCAAACATTAATAAGAAATTACCAAAATCTATGCAATTTGAACATTCTATTTCATTTATAGATGGAAAAAACAATACCTAGATTTTATCTCGGACAAAAAGAAATATTTCCACAACCTTTTCGACGTTTAATTTTTTCACCAGATAAATATCCTTTTAATTTAGATAGAAATTTTGTTAATCTTTTAAGAGGAGCAGATTTAAATAATTATGCTGTAGATGATCTTATAAAATATAAAGCTATGTTAGATAGAGTTGGTGTAGTAAAAACTCTTAGACGTTATAAACAATTAGAAAATTTATTATCAACGGGAGTTAAAGTAGGGAAAGGTTTATCTGAGAAACAGAAACAACCATATTTTTACCAGATGATCCACAAGAATTACTAAATAGATTAAATATTTTAATATCTGCAATAAAAGAAGGACATAATTCTAGTTTCAATGAAATTCATGCTATATTGAAAGATGCTGGAAAAGAAGATTCTAAATGAAGAGGATTATAAAAGTGTAGCTGAAATATGTTGTTGTTTTTAATTTTTTATAAAAAAATATTTCATAAAAAAATATTTATTCAAAATTTTAACTAAAAAATGTGTTCAGTAGATTTAGACAAAATTAATAATCATTTAGAAAATTTGACAGAGATTTTGGGTTCATCAAAATTTAGTACGACGTTAAAAATTATAACAACTACTTCATCACACACTTGTAATTTAGAACCCATTCTACATTTGGAACAAAATAAAAATTATCAAATTGCATTGACTAGTTTCTCTACATTTAACACTATTCAAAACGTTATCAAAGATGTGAATGATCAATTTAGATATTTTACTGATAAAGGCAAAACATGGAAAATATTAACTTTTCTTCCTGGTTCTTACGAAGTTGAATCAATATCAAATGAAATTAAGAGACATTTAGGTATACCATTTAAAGATAAGAAACAATTACATTTTGCAGTTGAACCGGCAGTTAATAAATTTTCTCTTACTTTAGACGAAAATCATCAAGTTGATTTTAATCATGATAGATCATTGTCAAAGCTATTAGGATTTAATAAACAAACCTATAGTCAAGGTTATCATTTAGGTGAGAAGATTCCAAAAATAACTGAAATAAATTCAATTGTTGTACATTGTGACATTATTGAAGGAGGATATATAAATGGTAAATTATCAAATTTAATATTCAGTTTTCCAGCTTTTACTGTACCATTGGTTATAGATTAAATGTATTTCCCCAAACATTAATATATTTCCCTATTACAAGAAAAACTATTAACAACATTAACATTAGAATCACTGATGAAAAAGGACAAGAAATAAATTTTGGAGGTGAAGAGATTATGATAGATCTTTTGGTTCGGGAGGTATAAACTCCCACGCGAAGCTAGAGAAGTTTAATTTTCTTCTTCTTCTTTAGAAACAAAAAAAAATAAAAATAAATTTTTTTATTAAAAAATGAGTGAAGTACCCCATTAAACAAAAAAAACTTAAATTTAATCATCATCCAAATTTATCTAATAAAGTTTTGTCAGTTATTTGTGGAAGATCAGGTTGCGGAAAAACGTATCTATTATTTAAAATTTTAACGACTCCAAATTTTTTGGATTATAACAATCTTATAATTTATACAACAACAGCAGAACAACCGTCTATCAATTTTTAAAATATGGATTTGAAAATAATCTTAAAAAAACAGCAATTGCTTCATTATTCAAAGAATATGAAAAATCTGAAGATGAAGAAGAAATAAGTTCGTGGTGTGAAGAAGCAGCAAAAAATAATCAGTTAGTAGAATCTAATAAAAATAAGCATATAAAGATACAATTAATAGATGATAGTGGTAATATGCAAGATCATAGTAAACTAGATAAAACAATGAAACATTGTGTAATTTTTGATGATTGTGTTAATGATAGAAATCAGTCAGTTCAGAGAAATTATTTCACAAGAGGTAGACATAATAACTGTAGTGTATTTTATTTAACACAAAGTATGTATTCATTAGACGGAAGTGTTATTAGAAAGAATGCAAATATATTTATACTATTTGAAATAAATGCAAGAAACTTAAGTGATTTGTTAAGAGATTTATGCGTAAGAAATAAAGATGAATTTAAACAATCGTGTAACAATGCTTGGTCAAAAGATTATGGATTTATCACAATTAATATTGATAAAAAAATTCATGATAGAGTTATAGAACAATTGTTCACTGACTAGGCTTCGCCTCGAGGGGCTTCGCCCCGACTGAAAGTCGATAGAAGATTTGTTTACTGAGTGATAAAAATATACAAATATAGTGTTACAATATTTTTTTATTTTATATATATATATCAAATTTGTCTATCTTAGAAATTAGAAAATTAAAAAGGTTCAGTAGTTATTCCATCAGGTAAAATTTTTCTTTTATCATCAAATGGATCTAATGCTAATTTATGTTCTTCTTTTAAATACATTTTATGTTTCTTTGAATTAAGTCTATAATTACATGCTGTTTTTATTTCATTATTAAATAATGCATTTTTATAATCTTGAAATGTTATTTGATTAGCCACTGATGCCTTTGAAATTCCTTTTAATGTTTTATGTGTTTTAATATTATTAGTTGTATCATAACAGTAACATTTAGATTTTAAAAAAATAGCTTCTGTTATGAAATCTTCATTTCCTTCTAGTTCATCTTTTACTTTACATAAATCAGAAGGATGAATGATATCTTTTATTTTATTAATTTCTTCATCAAGTGAAGAATTATACGGTATTGTTAATTCTAAGAAAACAGAATCGGTATCTGTAAAGTGTAATTTATAGTTTTTGCCATAGCAGGTGCTAAATAATCATATATAAATCTATACATAAATAGTTTAGCTAATTCTAATATAGTGAATCCAATAAAATTAAACTTATCATGTTTTACGCTAATTCGACGTAAGTGTACAGCACATAGTTCATCACTAAATCTAGTAGTTCTTTTATATGTAGGTTTCCTTGTTAAATTTTGAAACCTATCTTTATCATAAACTATTTCAATATTTTGTCTATTACGCACATTTTCTAAAGTCTTACCATAAAATGCATTATTCATTAATTTGAAGAACACGTTTCCAAAATCATCTTTATTTCTTTTAGCTATTTTACGTTTTTCAATATTGAACTCTATATAATTTTTTAACCACCTAGATTTTTGATAAAATAGTTTTCGATGTATTTTGGTGAGAATCATTCCATGTTCTAAATACCAATCTAGCATTCTTCCTTCAACAACATACTTTCCTTTATTACTTTGTGTTAACTGAAAAATCTTCTATATTGGGAATTTTGTTTTCGGGACAGAAAGGAAAATATTTTGTTTTATCTTTTATTTCATCAGGATATACTAAATCAACTTCATATATATAACCATGATTATAATTTCCATCATATGTTTTTTGATAATCTAGAATATTACACCATTCCATCTCAACTGTTGGTAATTCTTGTATCATGCAAGAAGAATATAAGCTATTAAAATCATAATATAACAAATAGTTTTCTCTCATGATTTCATCAACTGCTGCTTGACTATCTTCATTTGATATAAGTCCTTCTATATTTTGATTAAACAATTTTATAAACTGATCACTTTCTTCTGGAGATAAAGGTTTCATTATTCCATAATCATCAGGATTTACTTTTTTATTGTAACACTGTACATAACGATTACCTAAAACTGATGAAACTCCACCTCTAATTCCAGATTCAAAAAATAATAATTTATCATATGTATTTTCTTTATAATGTTTAAGTTTAACGGACTTTGTCCTAGAGCCATCGGCTTGAACACCAGTATGTTTTAATCCTGCTAGCCATGTTAAACCTGGTGTAGAATAACAATAACATGGATCTATTCCGTAATATTCTAAACACATATCACGAAAGTTTTCAAAAAAGATCAGCTAGTATTAATACATCTATCTGTAGATATTTCATTGTATAATCATACATTGTTCTACAATTTAACTCTCTCCAATTTTTTCAGCTTCTGCATAATCTTCGTCAGATAATTGTGATTGTTTTAATGTTGATTTAAATTTATTTATTGGAGGAAGTTGTTTTTCTTCCATAATTTTATTCACAGAATTAAAATCAGTCTTCGACTGTGAACCACAGGTTTTATCTCCAGTTAAACCAGTCTTCGACTGTGAGCCGCAGGCTATATATTCATACGGAAATATGCCTTTTAAAGGTTTTAAATTATATTTATTTAATATTTTACATTGTTCAGATTTCAAAGTTTTTCCCATAACATCTAATGAATAAGGAGTAAAAAATCTAAATGCATCTAAAATTCTAATACAACCTAATTGCATTGAAAAATATTCTTCTTCTGTTTTACATAGTACATTTATTTGTTGTCGTTGTAATTTTTCAGATGAAAATAAATCTTTCATTACTAGATGGAAATCATATTTAGAACCATTGTAGAAATATAGAGGAACAAAGTTATATTTAAATTTTTTAGCATTAAGATTACAAGAATTATGTGCTGCACCTCTATATAATCCATTTAGATGATCATGATCTTTTACCTTATCAAGATATCTACCTCTGCCATTTTTATAATTTTTTGCAAATTCTTTTCCACAGTAATAACATTTTGTTTCATTAATAAAATTTAATTTTTCTTTTCTGTTAATGGCATCATTGGTATATTTGTTTCAAGCAATTGTGAAAAGCGACCTTGTAATTCTTCTACTTTCTTTGTAAACATTTTGAACTATCTTCACCATGTATTGATAATATTCTGATTTAAATAATTCAGGATAATTTGAATGAATGTACATTCCCCAACATAATGGTTTTTGTTCAAATAAATATTTTTCTTTACTTTGTTCAGCTGCACTTTTTTCATAATTGTCATTATCAGAATTATCATTTTCAGAATCGGGTGAAGCCCTGGAAGACATCTCCGTTGTCTCGTGATTTTGTGTCATATTAACATTATATGCTTCAAAATCACAATAAATAGTAAAGGGTACTTTATTTTTAAAATACCATTTATTTTATTCTAAATAATCATCTTTTGGAAATGTGTTTTGAACTGCTTCATTTTGTTGGCAATTCTCCAAATGTCTATTCATTTCTTCTTTAGTTCTAAAGCTCGTCATACATTGGAGACAAGGAAAATTGGCATTATCTGAAGTTTTTGTAAATATAGAAAACATCTTTACACAATATAAAATGACCCTGATAATATAATATATTCGCTTGTGCTGGTTGTTTTGTAGTTGTTCTAATTTTTCAAACTTATCTTTATATATTTCATGTGTTTCATCAATTTCTTTTGTAAGATTAAATGTATTTCGATGAAAATTTTGATTTAATATTTGTGAGCTGTTGTTCATATTCTTTTTCATATTGTTCTTTATATTGTTGTAGACATTTTTTTTAAACATTCATTTATTTTTTGATTGGTTTCTCTTTTCTTCATTTAAATATTCTTTAAATAATTCTTTATTGACTTCATTATTTTCTTTATTAATTTTTGAATCGTTTCTATCTTATCTTGATATTTATGGCCATATTCTTGTACTAATATTTTTGTTTGTTGTTGATAATCTGTTTTACATTTTTGTAAAATTTCTTTTAAAATCGTGTAATTTTTGTTGATATTCTAAAGATAAAAGATAAATAATCGGTATCATAATCATTAATTATAATTACGTCCTTCATTAATTATTATGATTAATCATTATTGGTGGATAATGTTTTAACAATTTGAAATTTTTCAGTAACATATTATATTTCCTTGATAAAAATATATTTTGATGCTGTAATTTCCTCTTTTACATTATTTTACTATGTGGTGTGATCCAAAGTCCGGAGCTAACCTTTGCAGATAACCTGTGTTAACGAATACTACTTCAGATGTTATTTTAGGTCTTTACAGGCTGAGAAATATGGTTGCCGAAATTTTTCGGTTAGTTTAAGCATGAGTTTTTAAAAGATATTTTTACATTTTAACATGAATTTCGGTATTTTCTGAATTGATCGAGATCCGATTTGTCTTATTGTTTTAGTTAGATTGATTTTGTTTGTTACCTTATTTGACGGATATCTTTGCCTATGAATATTGCACGTCTTTTGTCCCTGTAGTATACTTGCTTCATGTGTTTTAAGATACAATCATTGATGTTCATTCAGCAGCATTCATTAAGAAATCGTTGTCAACGATTGGTTTCTTTTGTTCTATCAGTTTTCATGATGGATGAGACAAGCGTGTTTCAGTCGAATATCGCAGTGTGATACGTTACCTTCCAGATCGCGGCTTCGCTAATGGTGAATTCTAAGGAAATTAAGCCTGGATAGGAAGCTAAGCTCCATCGAGAACTATGCTTATTTCTGGATACGCGATTTTAAACGCGGAAGACAATCTGTGGAGCAAGAATTTTAAACTGTTGTCGGCCGCAGGAGATTCCGGAAGAAAAAAATCGGTCAGTGCGATGAAGTGATTTCAAGCACACAGATGGATATCATCGTGAGGTTGTCAAGAGAGTTGCGAATCAGTTATCCACTCCTGTCATGACATCATCGAAAGACTTGGATATCGCAAACTCGCATACGTTTCTTTACCGAGTTTCTGGTCACCTGAAATGAGGAGAACAGACTTCTGGCGGCAAAGTCAATTTGGATATCCTCGAAATGCACGGCGATCAGTTTCTGAAACTGCATCCTTTCAGAGGATATGAAACACCTTTTTAAGTTTGTATTGCCTCAAGTAAGCGAGAATCTGCAGTGTGGCGAAATCAGGCGAGTTGCCCCTTTGGAAAATGCATCCGGAACATCACATCGCGGTCGTTGATGCTGACGGTCTTTTGGTACGCTTCGGAATCCAATGGTTGACTTTGCGGATAAAGGGAGTCAAAGAATCAATAGCGAATATTATGCCAATCGTTATTGTAAGCGGAGGAAGAAATAATGGTAAGCCACGAAAATCAGACCCCTCTACTGCTTCGATGGACAATGCTCCGATTCACACCTCGCAGGAGAAAACCAATGCCTTAACGAGAAACGGATTTCAACTATTGAGCATCCTCCTTTATTCACTGACTTGGCCCCAAGTGACTTCTATCTGTTAGATTCCTCAAAAGCATCTTCGTGGGACACATTTTGAAATCGCCAGTTGAACTGCGGGATGCAGTTTTACTGAGTTTTTTGATTCTTTGACACCGGAATTTTTTCATAAAGCTTTTTGTGAATTGAGGCCTTCGTTGGAAAAGTGACGAATGCTAACGGATCATACATTAAAAAGTAAACGTTTTCTGAACAATGCATTTGTTTTTCCGTTAATTATTAGTCAGGTTATTAGTGATAGCGTAACTGATCAGTTAATCTAAATATATAATTCTAATCGCTAGAATTTTTAGGAAAATCTTGAAATTCAGACAAAAATGTGTGAAAATTTTGAAAAAAATTAGAAAAAACTGACGGAAAAAAATTTCGGCAACATATTTCTCATGCCTTAAAGACCTAAATTTAATCTGAAAGTAGTATTCGTAATCACAGGTCTTTATCTGCAAGTGGTTAGTCCGGGACATTTTGCATAACTCCACGTATTTCTGTTGACATAAATTTTTATTATGCAATATAAAATTTTTTTTGGAATCTGAGTAAAGTAGGAGTAATTTTACCAGTAGAAAACATAATTTCTCATTTAATTCATAAACTTTACCTTTTAGTAATTTTTATTATTTTTATGAAACTTTATTAACTATATAATCATATGGTTTTTCATCTAAGCCTTCAGGTGAGATCTAATTCATTTATGTATTCATCTTTATTGTAATGACTTTAGTCTTTTTTGTGATATTCTGCAGGATGTAATGATGCTATATTACTCCACAGAAAACAAATAATCTTCTTTCTATTTTTTATGTTGATTATTTGTAGTGAACTGTAAAGGCAAAGGAACATAACTACCACCGCAGTATTATTTTCATATTTCTCAATTTCTATTTTCTTAGATAGAATTTTAACAAATCTGCACAGATTCATCGAAACTGGGCTTCAATTATACATTTTCTAATTATGTATATCGATTCAAATATGGGTTGTATATCATTTACATTATGAATTTCTTGGAATTTGTTATAAATGTCCTTGTAGTATTTCTTCAGGATTCCATTTCAGGGGGGGGGTTTTTTTTTTTGTATAAAGTACTTCTATATTCATATAACTTTTGAAAGATGTCTTAAA
>CAJQUW010005440.1:0-175388 GCA_907163375.1 Prostheceraeus crozeri
ACAGCTCGACGTGAAGTGCACAGGCGACAGGCACTACCAAAACTGTGTTCTAAACTTACTTCTTAACTCTTACAAGAAAAAATACACAATAATTCTACTTATCACAATTGCTATTTGCCAAGGATTTGTGATATCTAAATTAAAATCAATGGAAGCTATTCGTCAATGGTGCCTTTACTCAAAAGTTGGAGAGTGTTATATAACATTAATTCTCAAGACGGTATGTAACTTTTTGATAAAATTATATCGCATTTCTCATAGTAACAACAAAGCTTCAAACATGTACTTTAAGTATATTCTATTCAGTTTTCAAAACTTTAGTATTTGAATGATTATTTTGAATTTGAAAAGAGGAACACAGTTGCTTCAAATTTAGCTCAGGGATATTTTTTCACCAAGAAATCCAATCAAACCATTGATATGTTACAACTGGACTAACGCAGCAATTAGAGAACAACATCTACAGGAGCGCCCAAAAACAAAATGAGTAGTAATGCATTGACAATCATTTTATTAACAGAATAGAAAAATGGGAATGAGCATTCGCAGTTTATAAAATGAAACAGTGGTTGCTATTTTCTTGTATTGTATGACTTTGCTATATTATGTGAGTGCATGCATTAAACATTTTATTTTTGTGAGACGGATTAAGAGAATGGGAATGAGCATTCGCAGCT
The DNA here is from genome assembly GCA_907163375.1 of Prostheceraeus crozeri. Lineage (NCBI taxonomy): Eukaryota > Metazoa > Platyhelminthes > Polycladida > Euryleptidae > Prostheceraeus > Prostheceraeus crozeri. The sequence continues at coordinate 678 of CAJQUW010005440.1, forward strand.
TATAAAGTGAACATTCTTTTTTTTTCTTATATGAGTGATTTAAGCATATTATTTGACGTAGTGGTGTGTATTGTCAATCATTTATATGTAACAATAGAAAAATGGATGCCATTCCCAGTTTATGAATGTAACATTTTTTTCTAGTTGTCCATATAGTTTACTTTGTAATCTAAAACTACTTGCACATATATGTGAATAAATATTTCATAAAGAAAAAAGAATGTGTTTTCATTTTGGCATTTAACCGCTACTGTTAAAGAAATATTATTGTCACATGATTTATTTTAAAAACTGAAAACGTCTAAATAATGAATGAATTTAAATTCTCTACTTTTATGAATTTTCGGTGTCCTGGAAACGGTCTTGATTTTCAAAGTAAAATGTCACATTAACCAAATTTGAAATTCTCAAATTTTATGATTTTTTCGGGGTCTTGTCCTGGAAACAGTCATGATTTTCAAGGTAAAAATTATAATTCTCAATTTGAGGATTGTAAAATTTGAAAAATTGGTATTTTTTAAACGCTTAAATTCTTTCGCCTTCGACCTTTCGGCATGTGAAATTTGGTGCTTCGGCCATTTTAGTTTGCATCGAATTCTTTTGTTTATTTAGGACAGAAAGCTGAAAATTATCAATGTTCATCATTCTATCGGCATGGTCAGTCAAACTATGTTCAGATAGTGCACTTTTACGATCTTGACAGTTCAAACTACGTTTGTGTTCATCATGCCGTAACTTAAAAGGTCGGCAAGTTTGACCAATGTAATTTTTATGACAAATTTTACATTCAAAATTATGCACAATGTATTTATCGCTACACATATATTTAGGTGCAATACCCTTGCACAGTTTACAATTACATTTGTTTTTGTTTTCAATAGTATTTATGCTATTAACTAAAGTTTGACCGGGTTTGCAGGTAACACGAACAGAAAGTTCATACTTACTGACCAGTTTATTAATTTTTCTTAAGTAGCTATCACTAATGAAATCAACACAAAGGTTAATTTGATTTTCATTGCTTTTAGTATTGGATTTTGATTTTGGTGCAATTGAGTTATGCTGAAATCCATTTTCATACAGACGTTTTTTCATTACATTAACTGACTCTAAGGAAGTATCCGAACAAAGATCATGCACATATTTAACACTACCGAGTACAAAATAATTTTACTTGTGGTTTGGCAACCAACTATCTTTACGCATCGTAATTCCAGAATGACAGGATTTACTGAACCATTTATACCGCAACCTTTGACTTACGGAAATACTTATATCCAAAAAATTCAAGTAATCGTTTTCAGGAATATCAATTGTGAAATTGATGTTATTGTTTGCTGAATTAAAGAGATGTGATATATCCTGAAAAAATTTTTCACTTTTTTGATATGGTCCCAAGATTATATCATCGATATACCGCTTGTAAATTAAGGATACAGTACCTAAATATTTTTAAGTTATCAAGAGCTATGGTTTCAATTGCATTCATGTAAATGATCGCAAAAGGCGGAGCAAAATGAGCCCCCATAGGGCATCCTTTAGTCTGTAAATATGTCTTATCATTGTAGGTCATATCATAATTACAAGATATGAATTTCAAAAAGTCAACTAGGTCTTCAACTCTAAAGCCATAATTATCAATTTTATTCCAATGTATTTCAGAAAACGTCTCTATTTCTGCGATAGCCTCAGCAATTGGTATACTCCGATGTAAGTTTTGAACGTCCAGTGAAATAAACACATAGTCTTCATTTACAAATTTGTCAGCATTTTCATTAGGAATTTTGATCAAAGATTTAGAACTATCAAAATGGGCTGGAACAAATTTTGCTAATTGGTTGAGGAGAACACTCACAAGCCAATCAACTTTCTGAGTAGGGGTGCCAATTACTGAAGCGATGGGCCTTAAGGGAAAGAAATTAATAATCTTATCTTTATGATCTTTTATGTTTACACGAAAGTAAGCCGGATGACTTCCACAAGTTAGTAGTTTTTGATAGTCTATGTAAGCATTGTTAGTAATCATAGTAAGCATCATTAGTGATAGCTACTTAAGAAAAATTAATAAACTGGTCAGTAAGTATGAACTTCCTGTTCGTGTTACCTGCAAACCCGGTCAAACTTTAGTTAATAGCATAAATACTATTGAAAACAAAAACAAATGTAATTGTAAACTGTGCAAGGATATTGGACCTAAATATATGTGTAGCGATAAATACATTGTGTATAATTTTGAAAGCAAAATTTGTCATAAAAATTACATTGGTCAAACTTGCCGACCTTTAAAGTTACGGCATGATGAACACAAACGTAGTTTGAACTGTCAAGATCGTAAAAGTGCACTATCTGAACATAGTTTGACTGACCATGCCGATAGAATGATGAACATTGATAATTTTCAGCTTTCTGTCCTAAATAAACAAAAGAATTCGATGCAAACTAAAATGGCCGATGCACGCTTCATAGCGTTGAACAAGCCACAAATCAACCGCAAGCATGAATTGATCTAACGAGTCGTCACTGCCTAAGCATTTTCATATTTAAGCCAACTGCCTGTTCATTTACTTACCCCCTTGATACTGTCAACCGTGACGAAGCGCGTCGGGGAACTTTATTAATTTTTTTAAAATTAATAAATCGTCTAAATTGAGGGAGAGCTATATTTTTGTTTACATCGTGGAGAATTGAATAATGAACCTCCCGTATAAGACAACAAAAAATTTTGGAACATTGTGTTTTTTCAATAGTTTAAGAAAGTAAGACCAACCAGGTAGGACATAGCCTTGACGGCTTTTTCTGCGTGTTGCATACTGAATCAAGTCTTCCTAACGTGGAGCGTTAATAATTTCATTATCATCTGAAATGATTTCACCTTTATCATTCACAGTGAGCCATGGTTCAATGCTGTTGAAAAGGGACATTGCATGTGCGCGAGATGCCAAAGGTGTAGCAGTCGAAACAGAGTCACGCATCTTATTCTTCAAACTTTTTGATTCTTCGACAGTTTCCGATTGTAATAATACAGCACGATGTGGATCTTTGATATGCGCATTTCGCTGATAATTTTATTCATTCTTATAAATTTGATTTGCGAGAGGTTGTCTTGCTTGTTGCATGGCAGTCAATTGCACATATTTATCCTGAGGAATAACAACCATGCGAGAATAAGAACTCATAGTTTGTAGATAATCATAGGCTCTTTCAAAACATCACTTCGGAATCTAAATTCAATTGCACATATTTATCCTGGGATACAAAATCATCGAGAATGAAAGACGTTTGTAGATAATCATAGGCTCTTTCAAAACATCACTTCGGAATCTAAATTCTTCCGGACACTCTTGTGTAAAATCAATAAATAACTAACCGTGTGGTTTTTCAGTTGCTGCTTGAAAAATTTCAATTAAGGCCTTTGAACCTCTTGGCGCAACTTGTCGCGCTAAAATTTCAAATTGACTTCTATCTCGTGGATTCTTAAAAATAGCGTAATAGTGTGTATTCAGGTTTCGTGTGCGGGCTTCTTTCCCATCAGAAAACAAATTTTGCGTGATATAGAATATAAAGCATCTTTTGTGATGTGCTGCGCGAGTGAACATATCTGTAACATCTTTAGTATTCTCGCTTTCTTTTAATAGATCATCCAATACAACGACATCACTGGACTGAATCTTATCCACTGGAATAATTCCTTCATTTCGAATAAAGTTACGACGTTGCAATTCCTGAAAGAGTGACGGTTGATAAATGCCATAACACCAAATCACTAGACTGATAGGATCCCTAAACAACTCTTTTCTTTTATCTAGCAAATTCAGAGTGAAAACAGTTTTACCTGAATGGGATGGACCTGATACAGTCAGAACTTTATCGCATTGAAGTCTGAAATCAATTTTAACACTTTGGGGTTCAGTATTTGCATAATTAACGCTTAGGATTAAAAATCCTACCCAATAGGTCACCTACTTCAGGAGGTAACAGCGGAAGTAACACTGAAAGGAAACCACCCTTTTGTGTTACACTTTTGCTCTTTCTTTGAAGGGAAACTTTAGGATTGGAGATGAATCGCAATTTTGTAGTATGTCGCTTTAGTAACTTTCGCTGTTGTGGTGATAATTTCTCTGTCCTCAAACTTCTCACATTAGAAACAATTTCTCGAATAAATTTATCATTAGCATGTCGTATAGCATTATATCGCTGATTTCCTTTCATTCGTTGAAGAGCTCGAATGGCCTCAGAAAATTTTGAAGACTTTCGACTTTTGCGTTTCGCCATTTTTCTCTTAACCATTGTTGCAACTTGATTTTTCCACATTTACATAGGTGCGAACTTTATTGACAGAAGTGACACTCAAAATGAGCTATATCACAGTGACTACATTGACAAAGTTGAATACAGTATCGTATGAAACAGCGCTGGAAGAAAGTATGCTTACATCTCTTAAAGATGCCATTTCCACTTCCATCCTTTCGCTTACATACATCGCACATATTTTCACTCTTACTAACAACTTCTAAAGCAAGTCTTTTTGAAGACATGAACTTGCTAGCATTTTCCAAATAATAGACACATGTGCAGAAGGAATATACTTCGAGAGTAAGCAGACACAACTCGAAAACCAATTGTGCTACAATCAAGTACCATTGCATCTTTAAGTTTCTTTTATACAAAGTTGAATGTGAATATGTGAAATTTCTTCAATCACTAGACTGATACCATGATGGTTAAATGCATCAAGACGTTGAGCAATTTTTCCCATATGTCTTTCAAAAAATTCTTCGGGATTATCTACAACTTCCATCGAAAAAGAAGCAAAGTGGAAGAAACGATCTTCTACCTCTCTTTTCCCAAAATGACTGAAATGAAACTTTGCAACTAATCTCGCCATTACAATTTTATTAGAAAACGCATCCATTAACTTCAAAAATAGAGTGCTAGTATCACCAATAACTGATTTGATGTTGATCTCATCTTTATGAAAGGTTATCACACAATCTTGAATAGTTCGCTTTAAGCTTTGTCTATGAAAACTTAATGTTCCACAATCATTTGAGAAAGACATTATCATCCTTCATCTATCCCACCCGTTGCATGAAAATAACAAATCTCTTCAAAAAGCATCTATTGGACGACTTTAACAAGCATGCATTACAAATTTTGGGTTTGAAACAGATAAAATAGATACAACTTGAAGCAATTTGTTGTCGGGATTATTTTGTATATGAAACATAAGGCAACTTTCATACGAGAAAGTATATTTCATAAAAAATAAAGTGACAAGGCCTTTCGCCCACGCTCTTCAGGTCTACCGTGGGAAAGTAATACTGTAGGCTACATAAAAGTGATCGTCTTATATATGGTGCACCACGCTACTGCCACGCTAACTTAAGCGGTGAACAGGAATTCTCATTCCGCACGCATCGGGTTTGAACTTCAGTATGTGCGTCTCTCAATAAGACGGCAACAATAGGCGATGACGTGCAGTGTAATGACGGATCTTGAAGTGAATTGATTTTCGCTCTCGATCAGTTCAAAGCGGTCGCATTCCATTGCATGGCGGTCACTGCACTGGATGGTGGCCTTGGAAGACCGCGGCGCGTACTTGAGCCTTTGAACCCCAGCGAGGAGATGCTCATCAACCCTGGGTTGCAGAGCCCTCTCCGTGCGCCCGAGGTAGCTGCTACCAAGCCACAGTGCAACTGTATAGACATTGGTGCAGTGGAGAGGTATTCTGTCTTTTCAGGGAAGAACAGCATGTTGGAGGTAGAAAAAACTACTCGCGGCTCGGCTGGGAAATGCTTGAGGTAAGACATACTCCAGACGTTTAACAGTCGTTATGCGTGATGATCACCCATAACGGCAACTTCAGGAACATTGTTTTCTCCTTTGGTCAATTCAGGGTCGGCACATGTAGATTGCTGACTGAACCTTTCGAACCAACCTCTTCGGGACCATTGTTCTCAACCTTTCGACAAACCTCTTAGGGCTCGGCAGCAACGTGTTCAGGGGACCAACTTTTATGGGCACGATTAAAAGACAACGAACAGATTACGTTTATATTTACTGGGTGAAGCTAAGGAATGAATCTAAAGACCCACTCCCCTTGGGTTTACGATAAATCTTAGTTTGGGGATAAAACCACTGTCAGTTTTCAGTAAGTACAATTAGGAAAGCTAATCTATATTTATTTTCCTGCTCTACAGTAAAATTAAGGGGATGGGTGTAGGTTGTTCAGGTTATGAAAAAGGTTAAGGAGTCTTCCTATTACGAAATACGGCAAAGCTGTCAGCTTTTGCCGTATTATTTCGTAAATATGACTGATCTTAACCTTTTTAAATAAACTGAAAAACTTACACCCATCCTTAATTTTTACCTGTAGTGCATGAAATATAATAGCTAGCTTTCCTAGATGTACTGTAATGAAAACTGACTGGGGTTATGAAAATAATAGATTTATCGTAAACCCACTTGGCGTGGTCTTTATATTACATTTCCTTGCTTCACCCCTCTTTAAATATAAACGTAACTCTTGTTCGTTGTCTTTTTAATCGTGCCCATTAAAATTTGTTCCCCCTGAACACTTGCTGCCGAGTGTGCCTCCTCCATCAAAAACTCTTGAGAACAATGGTTACCTAAGAGGTTTTGGCAAAGGAGTGTGCAGCAATCCACAAGTGCCGAACCCTTATTGGACCAAAGAGAAAACAAGTGTTCTGAATGTTGCCGTTTAGGGGTGAAAATCACGCAAAAACGACTGGTTCGTTGGCGTATTGTCTTACCTCAAGCATTTCCAGCAGCCGAGCCGCGAGTTGTGTTTTTAACCTCCAACACTGCTGTTCGTTCCCTGAAAGACAGAATACCTCTCTCACTGTTGCATTCCATGTCTATACCAGTTTCCATGTGGCTGTTGTGGGGTAGCAGCTACTCGGGCGCACGGGAGAGGGCTCTGCAACGCTGGGTGATGAAGCATCTCTCGCTGGCTCATGATGGTCAAAGTACGCGTCCGCGGTCTTCCAACCCACCATCCAGTGCAGTGAGCGCCATGCAATGGAATGCGAAACCGCTTTGACAGATCACGATGAGAAGATCAATCACTTCAAGATCGTCCAACGTGCACGTCATCGCCTCTTGTTGCGCTTATTGAGAGTACGACATACTGAAGTTCAAACCCGATTATGCGTGCATAAAGATTCCTGTTTCACGCGTAAGTTAGCGTGAGCCTGGACTAGAGTACTCAGGGCAGGGCCCGCCTAAAATTAATGCGCCCCCCCGAAGAATTTGAGCCGCGCGATCATCACCCACACCTCCCGCTTCCTTGCAGAGCCTAACGTTATTACTCTAAAATAGATACAGTTGGTAGCCATCATATAAAGAGCAATGATGACCAAGCATTACTTTAACAGTGTTGAGATATGGAGGAAAAAAGCATTAATTGTGAATGTAGCGACTACAACGAACATTTAAAATAGGAACACTCAATTCCTTGAAACGTTTAGTGACTTCATGATAGTGTTGATTAACTGTACTATCCCAAGGTGAAGTAGAATATCTTTGATGATTAGATTTGGAAATAATTTCTTCTCCTTAGTAGGATCATTGCAAAAGATACATACAACATCGAAAGCTGCTAACCATTTTTTAAAGTCAATAAGAAGAGCACATTCATTAGAAAAGCCATAGTCTTGCAAGTATTGCTGATTAAGTCCATGGATGTGTTTTCTCGCCCAGCTATCACCGTTGGGATCACACCTGGCATGTCGATGGTAGTTACTAACAATTTGATACGACCAATTGTCCATAGCAATAGCACTGAGCTCCTGTACAGGTTCACCCTCACAATCCATAAAAATGATGATAGATGACTAAGAAGGAAAATACAAATTTTTACTCATATGATGAAGAGTCCTATAACATATTACAAAATGATGAAGTACATCAATGCTGTTCACGACAAAATACACAAATAACATGATGGGAGCGAAGAAGTAAAATGTATCTGATAAGTTCACGTCTACGACACTCAAAGCACATGAGCGAATTGTCATAAGGTAGAGGTAGGTAAGGACTGCTGATTATCCTTCTTTGGCTTGCGTTTACCGGCAGCATTCTTCTCTGACTTGCGCTTTGTACCGCTCTCGTTGAGGATTTGATCAATAATGTCATGAACGTCTGGTTGCTTTGGCATATATAGGATGGATTGAGCATGCATCGATATAGAGGCTAATTTGTTGTTCTGGTGATAGCCATCATATATTCCACTGATAGCAAAACCAATATTCCAAGTGCCTTCTGCGAGGTCTTCACATCTGATGCGTGTCACTTCATCTCCTTCCTTTTTATGGTATGAGCACCAATGCGATAGTGGCAAAGAAAGCTTTTTACCATCCCATATCTTTCTATATGGAGTATCATTGTCGTCTCTCGACTTCCATTCCTTGCTAAGGGGAGTAGGGATGTCCATATTTAATGTTGCAAACTCTTCAATAATATCGAGTTGGCGTCGAATGTATGGATTCACAGGAATGACTACGTAGTCCCCATACTGATTGTTCAATATCTTCACCTCAGTGGAAGGAATCATTCCCGTTTGCAATACTATACTATGATCGCAATAACGTATGGCTTGTCTAAATTTACGCTGTAGTGGGGTAGGACTATGTACCTTTGTTGTCTCTTCTACTGGTCTCAACATAAGACGATCTGATTGTAGAGATCTTTGTAATGTCTGAACACTATCTTGTCCTGTAGATGTAGTAGATGCCTGAAAATAGAAGAGATGTTATTAATTTAACACTCAAGGAAGTAGAGGAAGGAAGGTTCCGACTTTACATTTCAGATGGATAATATAATAGGAATGTAGAGGGAAAACGTGCGTCCGACACTTGTGCGACTCAAAGATAGAATGATTGTCACTCTGAAAACCTCATTGTTTATAGAGAAATGCTGGACTCTCATTGGATGAGCTCCTCATTGGCCAATGACATCAATCTGATTCCAAATCTGGTCTTAGTTTTCTCGTTCGATGCTTCGTTCGCCCGCTGGAGCCCAAAACACAAAACTCAACCTCTGACGGCTCTCTAACATGACCAAAAGTCTCAATGTCACTGTCAAGCCTCAGAAAAGAAAGGTAGGGCCAAACTGTGCTTTCCAATGAATTTGTGGCACTCTTAGCTTTCAAACGAGCTATTGCACGACTTTCTACGATCTCTAAAACCAAAGTTGGAAGAACGCTGCCGAGGGGGGGGTCGAAGTTCTTCGTTGTTTGGCCTACGACTTTGGAAACAAGTCCTCTAGACCCAAAATTGGCCAAAAAGCTCAAATCCGCCGTCCATTTTCACGTACGAGGCTTCGTTTAGCCGCTACAGTCATTTTCTCACTCAAAAACACTCAAAAACACACATAAACCACACCTACACCCAAGAAACACAACATGTCGACGCAGAATTTCATCAGGAAACCAAATCTAAACACAAAACAACCCTTTAACCAATCCTACACACCAAAAACATTGACCGCCGCCCAAGAACAACTACGACGGTCGACCACGACACACCCGGCCGGTCGACCCAGAACCACACCAACACAACTCACGCTCCAGAGGGGGGACGCTGTGCGCAGTTGGGATGATTCCTTACTACTCAGAACTCGTGACAGTAAGAAAGTATACCTTTGCTCTGACTGTTGCTTAAGATTTACAAATGTTGGGAGACATGATCGTACTCATTCTATCATTCTCGTTAAAGACCTGAAGACATTTAATCAGTTCCCAGACCATTTAAAGAGTCAGGCCGAGCGGCATACAATGACTTGCGTTCAATACAGTTTTCATGAAGCAAGTACTTTGTCTTTTCTTTTGAGATCTTCATTTTGGGCCATCAGGCTAAAATTATGATGAAACAATGTTCAACAAGTGTCGAAGAGGTATTCAAATACTACAACAATTTTGTTGAAAACATGTATGGGTCTACATCGTGGGTTCTCACTTTATAAGAGAACTTGGCTCCTAAGAATACGCAGTTCGCACCTAATATTAATATGATTATGACTAAAACGTCTACAAACTGTCAAAAGTGTTCCAAACGCCCTTTTCTTGCAACTGTTGCACAGAGCGCCCTTTTTGTACAAAGCGCCTCTATTATTCGCCTTTTGTACGAATAGCCCTTATTACTTTTTTCCGGCGTACAGAGAGCCGGTCGGAGCAGATCGGATCCTGAACCGGAGCCGACAGAAAATACGACTACAGAAACTACGGCTCTGGTTTTAAGTTTTATATGGATTAGGAATTCAATCACTTTGCGAGAAAAAGTGACATTTCACTAGTATATAGCTGAGACAAATGCATGCATATCCATTCGCCAAAGAAAGTTCATCTTTAAACTTTTTTTCATAGCTGTTGGCAGAACCACTAACTGCTCTGGGTCCCACTCCTCACCTTCGGGTATATGCTTTGCCTAACCTGAGGTAACTGGCTCCTGGGGAAGGTTTGGTGACTTCAGGGAAGAGATCTGTCGACCGTGGAGACCAGTTCCATTAACAGCTGGCAAAGACCGAACTACGAACGGGATTCCTTTTGGGACCACGCAAGTCCGAGAGTACGTGCTTGATGGCTGTATCTGGGGATTGACAAAGGTGCAATCGAACCGGGGTGAAGGACCTTCATGGGGACCTTCCTATAAGAGCAGCTATGTCCCTTGTTGGCTTAATGGAGTGTCCTTGCATGTCTACATCCTCTGTAACATCTCAGGGCCTCCAAGGGTGCTGCAGGGCTGCTGTTCGTTTGGTTCCCCGTTCGTTTCCTAATTGATTCTATTCTACAATTCTACAAAGAAAATGACATTGACATTGACAAGAAAGTTCAATTTTTTTATGAATTACTTTTTGACTGTCTTTCTGTGGTCCTCATCAAATCGGTTGTTATGTCTGCAAAAGACAAACCTTGTATCAGTCCCTGCATCAAGGATCTTATTAACAAGAGGTGGTGTGCTTACAGAGAGCGGAATTTTGTCCGTTATAATCAACTGAAGGAAAAATGCAAACGCGAGATCAATAAAAGTAGAAGCAATTGGATTGAAATTTCGAAAAAGAAGACTAAATTTTTTTGGGAGGTGGTAGCAAGTGCTCGAGGAAATCATTCAAGAAATGCCATTGACTCTCTAATTTCTCGATTCCCTGACCTTGCCACTGCCATAAATGCATTTAATGATGAGTTGGTGAATGTTTTCAATCCGTGCAAATAATCTGAATCAATAATGATGGAACACGATGACAATCATGAATGGAATCCCCTCTCAGAGCCTCATGAAATTTTCAATTATCTGGAAAACTTGTCAGCTAGAAAGGCAACGGGATCTGACGGCATTCCCAACAAAATCTGCAAGTTTGCCAGTCCTTTTATCAGTGAACCCTTATGCCATATCACAAGTTCCTCTATTATTCAGTGTCGAGTCCCGTTATTATACAAATCATGCGATGTCTTCCCTGTGCCAAAGTCATCTTCAGCTAGCATCAAAGAACTTTAACTCTCCTCAGTGTTCCCAGCAAGATTTTAGAAATGGACGTCCTGAAACACATGCGATCTGCAATATCAAAGTCTGTTCCGACGCATCAATTCAGTTACAAACCCAACTCAGACTGTGCATGTGCTTTCATCACTATGCATAACCATATAACCTCCTATCTAGAACTTAGCGACGTTACAGCATGTCGTCTCGTCAGCTATGATTTTTCAAAGGCTTTTGACAAGATTGTTCATACAGACGTGGTGCAAAAAATGCTTCAAGTCAAATTGCCAGGTGGATTCATTGCATGGATTCATTCATACCTGAGTGGGAGACGACGGAGAATAAGAATCAATAAAACCTTCAGTCTACAGGCAAGTGTAACAAGTGGTGCGCCGCAGGGCTCTTTATTGGGCCCATATCTATTTATAATGTACTGCTCAGATTTGCTCCCGCATTTTGCCTCCACTAAGTGTGTACAATATGCGGATGACGTAAACCACATTATCCCAATTTTCAAGACTGACTCATTATCTGCTTATACACGTGTTAATTGTGAAATCATGAACATGAGACAATGGGTAAATTTGAATGAATTCATCCTTAATGATCACAAAACGAAGATAATGGTTTTCACCAAAAAGGATACCAATTACGTTGAGTGATTGACAGACTTACCTTTTCCTCTAGTTCATGAAGAAAAAATCTTGGGAATAGTTTGGAGCGATGATTTATCATGGTATAATAATTTCAAATACATCGAGTCAAAATGCTCAAAACGCATATATCTGTTGAAAGTGTTGAAGAGGTCTCTGAGTCATGACGAATTGTGGTCAATCTATCATGCCATGGTTGAAAGTTGTCTTCTATATGCAACTACCTTATTTGGAGATATGAATGATGATTGTCTGAAGATAATTAACAAAATGTTAAATTGCAGCAAGAGAATAATTTGCCAGGTTGATTGCTCTTGTCCCAACCGCAAAAATTCCTTCTTCGACAAGCGGAGAGTAAATTTTGAGAGACTATTCGAGAAATGTCAAGAGAAATTTCACTCTCTCTATCCTATTCATACAATGTTGAGGAACGACTGTCTTTTGATACCTTTTTTCCGAACGAAAAGAAGACAAAATTGCTTCCTGTTTTCATTGTCATGTAGAAAAATGGATTCGCAAAACTGTAGTAGGTGGTCTGTATGACTGAGCACACATGTCTTTAAGTATTTTTCCTTCGAGCTTTCGAGTTTTTTTATGTATAATGCTTCTGATTTCCATTCAAAGAAATAAATGGTTTATTATCATTATTGTTGCTTCTCTGGGTCCCACTCCGCACAGGTGCATCTTTTACCTGGCTGCTGAACACAAAGTACACAGTTGCTGACAGCTAGCGATGATAATGCAGATGAGGTACTCTATATAAGCATAGGTATCAAGTCTATTGTCAAATTCTTTGCTGTTTTGCTCGTGGATTCTGATTGTAACTAAGACATGTTTTCCGCGATGCGTAACGAAGTTTTCATGGTTGGTTGGCAGCTTCTACACTGATTGAGAACTTGCGAGTATCTATTGGCAATTATTTACTTGCACATGTATTTTGAAACCCTACTTGATTTCAAATAAATTGTCCAGAATTGTATTTGTGGCCCAAGTGAATTTTGTAAGAACGGTATATTCCGTAGCTTGTCTTATGTGAAACTATTTCACATTTGGAATAATTTGTTGTGTGTATTGCTGCTCAATTTTTACCATGCGCGTTCAAAGTGTCCTATCAAAATAAATTATTGTCTAATTACCTGATTGAGGATCAAATTGGATAGAAATTGATATGAATTGTTACCGGTGCCTTTCATCGGGAACTCTTGCTTATCCGGGGTACCGATAGAGTCACCGTGTACATGTACTACAAAGAAATCGAATAAAATCTTTGGCTTTCAGTTGAACAGCTTTCAGTCTTATAGTAGGTTACAGAGACGCCGGCCTAGTCCTGACAAGTTTTGAGTACATCGGCCGCTAGCATGACCAGGCAGTCTTTTATTACATCGACCGCTGGACTCCAAAAAAGGCGGATTCCGGGTTGGTGATATGACATGGATGCAGCTTGCACTGGTTGATCAACACTCATTTTACGCTAATTTGCTCATCAGTTTACACTCATTCTGCCGTAAAAGTTCTGCCTTAAAAAATGTTTTGCCGGTCCATCTTGTGAGCTGAACGTTAAACTTTTTAGCAAATTTCTGCGTTTTCAAATTCTATGCAAATCGTTCCTTCGCGATTGATGCGGCGGGCTGTCTTATGATGACACGCAGTAAGGAAAGGTGGCCTTCGATTTCCGACAATGCTTTTAAATGACATGCTTTGTCTTATTGTAGAAGCAAGACTTGTCAACAATGACTAGATCGGCGTCTGACTATTACTGAATTGGTCATCAGAACACAGCTGGTTTCGATTCTAGTCCCACTAGCATAATGCAAAAGCATAAAGTTAGATTCTATGACTGCTAGTCCGGCAGCCAGAGCGAGTTTCTGCAGGGAACGAGGCCGAAAATGAGACTTTCACAGAATGATGTACACCCTATGTCTTCCACGAATCTGAGCGCCTGTCGAGTTGTACTTGGTTCCTCCGCTTATCAGGCGGGATCAAAGAAAAACACATGTTCATCCAATCGGATGCAAATTGAAGTTTTCTGAAAAGAATGAGATATTCTATGTTTTCTCTGATTACGGGAAAAGCACTAAACCCACAGTCATAATTCTTGACATGGAATGTCTTCAGTTCATTTCCTATCATGTTCATGCACCCCTGTCTATGAAGCTAAACAGTAAACACATTTAGATTTGGTAAGCCTCCTAATGTCGGAAAACACAAGTGTTTTCAGCAACCTAATCCACATTCAGACACATTCTCGCATACATCACCCTCTGTACAGGCACATAAAAGGATATGACCTGTAGACATTCCATGTCAAAAATTATGGCTTCAGACTTAGTATTTTTAACTTGATATTCAAAAGAAGAGAAAATTTCATTTTAACCATAAATCTGCAATCTGTGTGTCATTGGATTAACATATGTGTTTTCTTTGATCCTGTCTGACAAGAGGAGCAGCCAGGTAGAACTCAGCAGACGCGCAAATTCGTAGTAGGAATAGGGTGTATATCATTCTGTGAAAGTATCATTTTCGACCTCGTTCCCTGCAGAAACTCGCTCTGGCTGCCGGACTTAATTCCAACAGGACGCACACGAGGCCTCTTGTCTAATGGCATTATAGAAGAGAAAATTAGCTACATCAGCGAAAACGCAACGTAAGTCACATGAATGCGCTTGCTATGACTGCCAGACTATGTTATCAAGCAGTCAACAGTGTTCTTCGTGAACTCACCCCTGCTATAGTTCTACCTGAGATATTCTGCTATCTATAGAGATTACCTGGAGGATTCCAATCCTCATGAAGTCAAAATCATGAATGCTGAAATAAATGCTAAGTACTTATAATTGCAGCACTGATTGTAACATAATCGGTTACAAGTAATTCATTAAACGGATGGAAATTCGTGGTGCTCGTCGCTAACTCGCAAGACGACTGGATGTGACACTTGAGAATTGGCATTTAACTGATTTTGAGTGGCAATCTGCATATTGAAGATTGCAAAATGCTCTTGCGAGAGTTCACGAAGGAAATGTCAGTAGTTCTCGGATTTTAATAAGGCTAAAAGATATTTTCGTTACTTCTCTTTAGTCTTGCTTCACCTGCACGTAAACCTTCATTATTACTGATCTCTTTGATCCATTTATTGATGCATTATGAAAAGTTTAACCCGTCCCATTTGAGTAGTTGTTATGATTGTCATGACAGTAGTGGTTCGCTTGTATCCTAAACCGAACATCGATTAATTTATGTCATTTTATTGTCACATTTTATTGACACGGTCTAGGTGCGGGTCTAATGAAGGATTTAATCCTGTTCTTAAAAGATCACAGGCCCCTTTTGTCACTTTTCTAGTCATCATAGAACAGGTAGCAACTATGAATGCTATGTCTTATGCATAGATATCTAAAATAATCAAGTCAATTTTTGATGTAGACCGACATTTCAACCCTTTTAGACCATTTAAATTTTCAGTGCAGGAAATGCTACACGTTGAAATATAACTCATGGAAATCGCAAGTTAGGTACATCATTCAAACGAACGTCATTCACATGCGTGCATTCGAAACAAAATTAGATAAATGACAAAGCTATGTCCAAAATAAGCAAATAATTCGAAGATAATGTATACCGTAATTTTCAGTTTTCCCAGTTCTAGAATGGAACTTTGCTAAATGCTATCGAGGGATAATAGTAGAGAATCATGAAACTTGGCAAATTATTAACTTACCACCATGCCTATAGATTTTGTAAACTTGTGAGTCAAAAGTTCTATATAGCAGATATTTATTCATTTTCACAGGCTATTATGTATAGCTCTACTTTAATTTTGCTTAAATCGTATGTAATCGCTGTGATCTATGTTAGCGATTATATAATACGATTTAAGCAATATCTAAATAGAGCTGTTGTAGCTTGTGAGGATAAATATATATCTGCTGTAAAGAACTTTGACGCAATATATGCAATAATAAGTAATCGCTATATGATGATTATCGGAAAGTATAATGTCAGCGTTTTCCTAGATTTCTTGTCTCCCGGCATTATCTAAATCATTGCATATCCTGTCCCTAAATAAAGTTTGAGTGGTTCGCGAAGATCTTTTTGAAGTCAGTTTCATGGGTTCAATAAATTTCAATAAAAAGTTGTGGATCATAAAGGAATCGTCATACATTATTTCATGACTATCGAATAGCGTCTTCGGCATTAGATTTTCCAAAATATATATCTTTCATGATGGTTTTGATATGATCTTGCTAGAATAATACACACATATGAAAGTGGTAACACAGTTCGGGCCTAGTAGATTCTATTCGGTTTTCACTTAAAAAATGTGAACCCAACTTTGACGTGATTGACTTATTGTTGAACTTGTGACTTTTAATTGATGTATTTTGCTTTCCATGGATTTCTTCCATGTTGTAGCAATATTACTACTACGTAATTCCGTTACGTGACCATTCACTTGCACACCACAGCAGAAGCCTAACAGGCGAACTATCTGGTGTCTCAAATTAAGTGTAATCTGTGGCAATTTTGGTTTTGCGGGATCAATCTAGGCTGTGTGAGTAGGTCGTGAAGTATGAATCGGGCTCAACCAGTTCGGCGCTTTTCTTATCAAAATGCTAATGCTATCGTCAAAGTTCCTGCAGGACAGTGGCGCTCGTCCATTTGGGCAGATGGGGCACTGCCCCACCTATTGAAATGTTGTCTAATTTAAATAACCAGCAACATCAGTAGTAGACTCCATTTCTTGATCGTAAATTTCAACTTAACTTCATGTACATCTATCTATTCCATTTGCGCGACAGTGACGCTAGCAGAATCCATCAATCGTTTTCAAGACTGATGGGCGCGCCCAAGCATCGACATTGAGATGACGTGAGAGTGGTTCATTTCACGATCTGAGCGAATAGACAGAATTAACACGCGATGAATGCGTCACAGAATGGGCACTCGAGAGGGAGCCCTAACGCTTCTGATTGGTTAACCGTCAATGGAAAGACAATGCATTGTGATTCCCTTTTTACTGAGTGAGGTGATGTGAGATTAGCACCAGCGATCAGTCCATGAATAGACGAAATGTTGCTTCAACCGTGTAACTAAATGCAGTGACATAGACTTACACATGTATAGCATGTTGCTAACACATTCTTTGCCTTTCATTTATATAATAAGATCCTTTTAGACTAGATTTTTGATTATGTAAAAATTTCATGCTTATGCCCCACCTGGACAAAATGTCACGAGCCGCCACTGCTGCAGGACGAATTATTTGGATGACTTTTACAATGTTATTCTGTATTTCTGGTAGTGAAGGGGACAGAGAGAGGGGATGCACCCATCCAAATTCGTCTCCACTATAGAAATCTCCAAATGATTTCGTCTTACCATGGATATCAGCGAATACTGCTTAACTAATTCCAATTGAATTCGTAGAAGTAAATTTGAATTAGTTCTGTTTGATATATTCATCTCATGCAGTACATATTCATCGTTCTTTGTCAAATTGAAGTTTGAAAAAAATCAAATGAGATGTGGCTAAGAAGCTTATCTAGATTATTCTGAATACCGGCAAAATTATTTAATACAATAAATAATATAATATGATTTACACTTAATATAAGGTGGCTTTCTGTACATATCTAACCAAGATTCGTGTTTTTGAGTTTTAATATCTTTCAAATATGTACCTAACATCACGAATGGTACTAGAACAGCTATTAGTCAGATGCAAAATTGACGATTTTTGTGAAGGAAATATCATTTTAAATTTATGACTGAAAAGCACCGGAATAGATTTCCCGAAAATATTTCAAAAAAATGTTCTTAATTTTCCAAAATCGCAAAATGTCAAAAGATAATATATTGAAAGAAAATTTATTCATTTAATACAAACTGACGAATATTGTTAATGCCTATTAAATAGGACAGTTATTTACAGGTTGCAAGCTTCAGAGGTTGCTTCATAACAAAGTCCTTTGTGAATTCCTCAGGAGACTTGAAATAGCTTCGTTTACAAGACTTTCCTGCCCAACTTCTGCTTTTAGATTCCATATTGTATTGACCACAGACTCCGCGGAGACTTTCACCGTAAAACATTCCTCCAACACTAATGCGAGCATATTCACCAGGTCGAGTGATAACTTGTACTTTTACATTTTTGATATCAATCGTTACTGAGTTTTCTAGGAAGTATGAGCTATCCTGCTTATATGAATCGTCAGGATCACAGCCTAATCCAGAGGTTTCGATAGATGGACCGTCTTTCCCACCATTTTCAACAACGATATTGCATTGTTTGCCGTTGTTGACGAAATGTATGAGAGTTCTCTTGGGATTGTAGGGTGCAATTGACACAGTAAACAAGCGCTCTTGCGCATCTTGTACAAGGACCAATTTTTGATTTTTGTCCTTTTCGAACAAACTTTCAGATAATGTAGCAGAGTACCGTTGCTTATTAAATGAATTGACAAAGATATGCTTCCTCTCTCCACTGAATACTGCAACATCACAATCAGCGTTAAAGCCATTCATCATAAGACGCTCCTGTTGATACACGCGATTATTTTGAAAATATCCAAAAGAAGATGGGGATACCTTGCCTTTCATTGTTATTTTACCAGATTCAAATTTATTTGATAATTCGGTAAAGTACGTGCCACTGATTGCCTTTGTCCAATAGTCTACAAGAGGTTTCAACATAGTTCCCACTTTAGGTTTGAATTTCATAGCTATTTCATGAGAATCAAAATTTTGTATTGTTTCAAATGTACGGATGCAGTCGGGAGAGTTTGAATATTTGAAACCATTTTTATTATTCTCAATACAATCTGCTATATGTGGATAAAGATATGACATCAGTTTGGAATCAGCAACTATTCGCTTCCATCCATCTATCCAATCCTTGGACATCGTCATGGTACGTGTCATTCTAAAATACTCCCTGTTGACCACCTTTCCAATAATGGTGGCTGTTCGCTTCATATTTTTTGTAACTCGAAATGGATTGTTCGGATTAAAGAATACTGGTGGACCACTATCACGTGCTTCAGCTGTGATTTCCATCATTTTTCTATTTCCTTTTTTAAAGTTCAATGTCATTACATTATTACGAAGAGATTTTTTTCTGAACTGTACCGTTGCTTTGGCTGATGTAATTTTATCTGGTTTACCACCTTTGAGCACAAACGTGTTGAAATTCATCGTAATGTCCCCATTCCTTGGCGATTTGCCCCAATTCATAGGATAAGCTGCCAAGTCAGGCAATGCATCAGCAGATTTGGCTATATTTATCAGACTGACGTAATCGGCTTCAGTTCCATCGTCTTCAAAACCAGAAGTTTGCTGATCGGACTCAAAATCTCTTTGTAATTCAATGCCAATGCCGCATATTACTCCATCTTTAGATTTAATGGTTAGTGAGGAAGGTGTGCTCTTCTTCTTTAATGCTTCAAATGAAAAACTTTTCATGGTTGTTGTTATTTGCACAGGAAAACCAACGTTCCCTCCCACGACGAAGGTTTGCTCGACTACTGATTTGAATGTTTTCATTGGGATCGTTTTTTGTGACATGACACCATTCTTTTCAGTGTATAGTTCCACGTCGATACTATCTTTCATTGAGGTAAGTGTACGTCCTTTACCGTAAGGTCCCAAAAGCCACTTAAATTTCAAACTGTTTGGACTAACAATATGCGTCTCTTCAAATTCGGTTTCTCCACCAGGAAATAAACTCATCCCTGTGGTATAACTCACCTCAGCTGCTGTTCTCCCCATAAATATTCCAACCGACGATTGCGTAAACATTGCTTCACTATAAGCTGACTTGCAGGTCATTGTGAATTTTCCATCGTTCATTTTAGGGGCTGCCTGATTTATTTTCATTAGTCCTACGTAGGACATCCCGTTTTTACGATACACTGGCAATCCAAATGAAGTATATGTGATGTATTGATCCGTCAACGCAAAATTTGAATTGCCGGAAAACTTGAATGCTTTCATCATATTCATCATAATCGCAGCTGCACTGTCTTTCATGTAAAGTACGTCATCACCAAAAGTACTGATACGCGCTGTTATTTTGCCGAATTTTTTTAATGATGGTGCCTGAAATTTTCCACCGGCTTTTGTTGTAGCCATCAGATTCATAATCTCTCGAATAGCTTTCTGGTTATCAAATGATGAAACTTCGATCTCATAAAGTTCACCCATTCGATCATCTGTTGCAAAGTACTGAAACATTTGAATACTGCGTGGAATAAGAGAATCGCTGGTGTGAATTAACTGGATCCACAATTCAATCCGGTTTTTACCCGTCAAAAGTGGCATGATATACACACGAGATCTTGTAATTGACACCTGGCGTAACTTCAATGGTAGCATTTTAATAATCCAACGAGCTTTCGCTATCCACTGCATATTGCAAACAGTCTTGCGTTTCTTTGTTGAAATAGCTTTGTAATAGCTTACCATGTAGTTCCGAAGATTCATATCCTTTTCTCTTCTAATAAATTGGGCAATCATAGCCAGATGATAGGTAGATGGCAATGAATTGTCAATGAGCATAAATGCATTTATTCGAACCTGTGTGTCTTCACCTTTGTCCGAAAGTATTGGGAAAAGCGTGTCCCATGTTTCCGTTGGCCTTTTGACTGCAATTTTGCGCAACGCCCGCAATGCCATGAGACGGATTACGAGTGAGTTTCTCTTTTGCAGATAGCTCTCAATGATATCTACCACTCCTTCAAGTCCTGAATTTCCTAATGACATTAGGAAAGTCAATGTCTTTCTTTGTGCTGTCATATCCTTGGACATATCTTTCGCCTTCAGAGCGACATAATAATTTCTAAAAAGTTCAGAATATTGCTGATCATATGTTTGGTTTTTGTTCAGAATATTAATAAGAGAACCCACTCCGACAATAATTGCCTGCAGAGTTTTTGGACGACCTTTGCCAACAAATGTATTTTTATCGATTAGAGTTTGATAAACAGTGGCAAGTTGAGTGGGTGCGGCCGAGGTAGATGCTGCTTTCAATGCAATTTCGGAGGCGTCTTTATCCGAGATTGAAGGATCTTCCAGCATTTCTTTGATTACTTCAACTGTAGTCGGTGTTCCGCAAGCTGATAAGATGGATCCGATAACTTTCCTGTAAGAGAAAGTGAGAGGTTAACTAGCATCATGCGCAACGTCCTACTATATGTACAAATAGTAGGACTCTATTATTTTTTTGACATTGACACAAGCAATGGTTATATAAAACTTATTCCAAATAATATGATTCGAAGGAAACCAGATAGCGATAGACAAATCATAATATTTTGAATGGGGTTAAAGTACGTTTGTTTTGTCCGAGTGATCTTTATTTTTTATATTTTAGAATCATCTTACACAGAGACATGTGATGTAAGTCCTGCGTAAGCAGCTTTCACTAGTGCTATTTGATGATGTCAAGCCTCATCAGATATTTCACATAACTGTGAATTGACGAAATATGCCGTCGCTTCCTCGTATTCGGCTCGATTAATGTCATGGCGTCAGAGCCGAGGTCCAGCAACCAGGGCTCCAGCTTCGGCTATGACCCGGGACTCTTCGACATATAGTCGGGCTGCTCACACAAATCCAAAGGTAACTGTCAACGATTGATGTGCACCCCGTGGCTACTGTGAAACTGCGCATCAGTCGAGGTTTACCCAGTCCCCCTTATTGTCAGACAAGACCAAAGAAAGTACATATATAAATCCGATAGGAAGCAGAATTAGGTAAAATGACACTTGTCTGCATTTTCTGTGATTTTCTGTGATTTTCTGTGAATTTTTTGCGTTAAGCGCAATTTCATGTTTAAATTTTAGCTGAAACATACTATCTTTAAATACATTTTCGTATGCATCGTCGGTCGGAGGCATAAACACACAGGATGGAAATTATGAAATTTATGAATGCTAAAAATGACTTGACTTAACAGGTAGGCTACTTCCAATTTTTCATGAGGCCCACACGTGCAGATAGCGACGGGAAACTTTGCTGACACGTGAAATGCCCATGATGGGCAAGTTGCTCACCTCAAGGTACAGTCGGTGGCCCACGCGTGCAACACTTCGGGGTCGTGTGAATGGCCACACTGAAATCCATCTCTAAGTTAAGTTGGTTTGACAGACGTAGGGGCTGCGTAAGGGCCACACACACACACACACACACACACACACACACACACACACACACACACACTGAAATCCACTCTGATTAAAGGCGTTGGACACACATGCGATCAGCTTGTAAAGCACCTACCAAATACTTGAAAAATAAGCGGCGACAAAAGTTCACCAAATCGTCATAAGGGCAACGCCCCAACCACCCAACTTGTATTTCATGGGCCGGGCACATGTCCGGGTGGACTGACTCACTTCCACGGTCTATCTATTTGACTATCCGGGTCGTGTATCAAATCGGCACGGGCATGGTTATCCGACTGTGCGGGTACGGGTACGGGAGCGGGTCCGGTTGTATTTCTGATTGACTACATGAGTACGGGTACGGGTTCACACGGTTACGGCAAAATTTTGCTGTCATACTCGATTAGAAATTTGCTAGCCATCAAGCCTATCAAAGAACAGATGTTTGCGCACCTGCAGCGATTGATTGAACAGAGACTAAGATTGTGAAATTTCGTTTGAACTGATTGGGGGATGCATGCAATCAGTCCTCAACATTCCAAATCACAGCCTTGACTGTTGTTTCTATGGCTCATGGAGCACAAATGCAGTTACATCAAATAGGTCAAGTTCTCAAATGATTAAAGTGTGAATCAGGTCTATTTTGAAGATATTGATAAAACATTTATCAAGATTGGAATCTCCTTTCTTAGCCAGGGCTGTGGAAAACAGATTTTTGGTCCTCACAGTATCTCACGAACTTTCATATTAAATTCAAACTTTGAAATCCTCATCATCTTAATGCATTATAAGTGGAGATCGGATCTTGTGCATAAGCGCAACAGTGAATTCAAAAATTTAGACTCTCAAAACAGGAACTATGGAAGCGCATGCAAAAAGTGTAGCAAAATCTATTACGTTGTCAACATGATGACGCTAATGTACGGTGATCTATTCAAAAAATGCTTTGCAAATTTTAAACATTTCTTTGGAAATGGGATAAAAATAAAATAATTTATCAGAAATCGTCTATTCATCTTCTATCGTCAGTGTGTGATAAAAAACAACTACAAAACAAAATATAAACATGAAAGTGCTATGTCAGCATTTCGAGACCGGACTGCCTACCTTGAAATCACAGCAATACAATAGCGGTTTATCTACTGCTCTACCATTTTGCCTTTCTCTATCCTTCAGCTTTTTCCTGAAGTCAATGTATACATTTGACTACCATTTTGTCGTCAAAGCATTATCATACATTGCAGTCTTTAATGGTACTATCATGCTTCGGATGCACTCGAGCACACATGATAAAGATTCTATTATGAATTCTATTACTGAATACATGCAGTTAGTTGCTTATGAAAATGTCAGCGGATTTTCTTACTCCCTTCTTTCTTGCATTTTGAGACTCTATCATTGAGTAAAGTTGCGAATTCTACACTGTCATGGGGTCCTTAATGAACTTATCAATCCTGGTTTCAATATTCAAAATAATAATAGGGGTTGTTGTTGCCAAACCCTGTTTTCATTAAGAATGATTATATTATGTGAGAAACAACACTTCCGGCTGTGTTAAAATATATGAATATCATTCTCGGCGATGACTAGCCAAATTCTAGATTTTATTATGGATTTTATCAAACGAAAAAATAAATACTCACATCACATATTCGTTTTTCTTATATTTCTTGAGTAGCCTCTTGATGTGATCCTTTTCTCCCATTTGTAAAATTTGGATCAATTTATATTGAAGTTTTGCAGATTCAACAGAATACTTCTTTTCTTGCATTCTTGTGATGGCTTCATTTGCTAATTTCACAAAAACTTTTTCGTCCTTGATGAGTTTAAAATGTGGCATCTCCATTTCCATTCCTACTTTCTTAAAAGTTGACGTTGAAACTTCTTCCAAATCTGATGTTGAATGATAGTTCAGTTCTTGTCGGATTTTTAATACCTGATCTTTGAATCCCTCGCCTATTACCTCCACAGCCATTCGAGTGTTCACTTTACTCCTGACAATGAAAAAACCATCAGCTGAACGTCGCAGATCAACTACTGTACGAGTGGATGAATCGAATCGACTATTTTGCATTGACTCTTTGGGTTTGTCGCAGCGTTTCAAATTTGCGGGCTTAAGATTGGTGATCAAAAAAGGCGGAACAGATGTACAATTGGAGAGATCTCGAACTTTGGTCATTTCATAAGATTTCGCTCCAGTTTTACTATATGTAAACGAAGTGGCACATGTGCCATCGACTCCTTCTAAACTTCTCCAGTCAAACTTTCCTCTCTTCGTTCCACTCACAATGCTACCAAACTTGCCACAAATCATTGACAGTATAGACCGTTTGATGTTTAGGGACTCAGTTTCTTCTAAAGGACTCTTCTTTAGATCACGAACTTGTCCTCCTTCCCATTTAAACTCAACTGCCAGCTCCAGCACCTTTTTACTCAAGGTTGAGAGTGTGTCATAGAATTCTTTAGCAAGAGTAGTTGCTTTTACATTGCCAAAGTCGTTCGCGATTCGTTTGATTTTGGTATCTTTGAGAAGCAGAGTGAATCGCTTGTCATCGTGATTTTGCAAACGAACCGTGGTGGATATATAATAGCCGGCATAAGTATATGAGATGCTTGGCATTCCGGCTACAAGATAGCCATTGTACTTATATATGGTGCATTTTCCTTTACTGTACTTGGTCGGCACCTTAGCTGTGATTCCAAATGCCAATAAGCAGCAAAGCAGAAAAATTACTCGCCACATGACTGCGAGAAAAACCGGCCAACTTCAAAGTGTTCTACAATTGAAATATTTTGTAAGTAATGTCTGCTATGGCGGCAAAATTAGATGGCAGAGCATTCATTATATATACCCACACGCCTGTTGACCTATGAGCCGCAAACTCACCTTATCTCGGGTTATCCTGGCTTCACAATTATCAATCTTCGAGTGGAAAACTCACCCGGTGTTCATACCACGTGCAGTGATCGTAAAAAATCTGACCTTTGAGGTTTGAGTTTAGCTGATTCTAGGGTCGTAAGCGAATCGCAGCATAGAGTGACCGGCTCGTTTCAGTTACATAATTACTCGACTGCGACCGAATTATTTGATGCATATCAAATTGATGCCTATCAAAGTATTTGATGCATGATTGTACTTACCAATGCTTGTTTCCTAAATGGAAGTTACCTAGACAAGCGCGACATTTAAGTCTTTATTCTTGAGCTTAACCTGAAATTTGGGTATCGACTATGATTGGTAGTGTTTTATGTAAATTATGAACATGTCTATCATATGCGCATCTTTAGTAATGCTTGAATTGTATTATTTATTCATTCTGATAATCTTCATACTGAAGCTAAGAAGATATAAGCTTATAATTTTCTTCATAATTAATTTTTTACGCTCCTTTATATTTTCTCTTCTTATCAATCAATCTATTGATTGATTTAGTAAGCCAAGGGGAATGCGACCATGTCTTCCAACGATTTTATTCATTCTCGCCTGAAGAAGCAAGAAACAAAATCAAAGCACGTTTTCTTGCATAATTAAGTCAACATTTGAACATACAGGGTTAATTGTTTGGCATTTGAATAACTACTTTGATGAAAGATTGACTTTTAGTATCGCTAACGCTAGGAAGTCCTAAACCAAAAGTCCCATGGTGTTGCCCTATTTCTTCTAGTAAACGCCGCCTTCTAACAGTCGCCGTATTTCTGAGTTCGAAAAAAATAAAAGAATGAATAGATGAATGCACTGTATTATCAATTTAGTTGAAAAATAAAGATATAGTCATCAAACGTCACTGGAATGCCTTGACATTGCACGGCAATGAAGCTTAAAAACCATGCTTCGAAAATGCTTTAAAACAAAAATTGCAATGTTTTTTTGGATGGTTTTTCAATTTAAATGCCATCATTTTTTAATGTTTTTTTTTAAAAAAATTGTCCAACCTATTCAGTTGTCAACGTCATGGGTAGCTTTAACAGACTTAAAAAAGATAATCGTGAGCTGCAATTTCTGATGCATTTTTTTCATAGGATTTAGCATCTCTTGTGTCGGTCTACAGATAGAGTTTCATTTTGACTGCTTCGCGTTTGTTGTCATTCTGACGCTTCTTTAACGGTTAGACACCGTTGCGGGGTGCTCAGGCACCCCAATCATGTTCGAAGTTAAAATTATAGTTTAAGAAATTGAGTTAAGATCTTGAAATTTCGTGACTTTTCATCAATTTTTACCTAGTTTCCATACATAAAAGCCACTTTATCACTATTTGATTAGTTAATAGAGATATTGAAACCACCTAGCTAAACACCGCTCTGGGGTGCTTGAGCACCCCAGACTCAATCAATCGGTATTTGTCAAATGATTCTTTAGTCTTTATTCTAAACTAATTCAAATAATATTGCTTTGAAAAGCTCAATGACAGTTATTTTGAAAATTACAACATAGGCATAAAATAAACAGTTGAACTTAAGACGAAATGGATGAATTAACTACTATATTGCATTGTGGGGTGCTGTGGTACCCCGCAACGGTGTTTACCTAGTAAAAAAGTGAGCGGTGTTTAACCGTTAAGAAAGTTTTCTAAATGTTCAATTAAGGAATGTCAGGTTGCTATCTGCGCCCACACGCAAAAACCACAGTCATTCCGCTTCTACTGTTTTGCAAAAGACTTCTCCAATAGTTGCATCCGGCGTCATTGCCATGCACTGACGTCACTGTAAATTGTAGAGTACGAAAGCTGGCTGATTTTGACTACAAAACCGATATACAAAACGAGAATAACAAAATGTACGAAAGAACTATTGTTCCTATTCATTCACTACAAAAGCGATTGACTTTCCTATTGGATGATGAAGATGCTCCAATAGGAAAGCCAATCGCTTTCGTAGTGTATGAGTGCGAACAACAGCGCTTTCGTACATTTTGGTATTCTCGTTTTGTATATCGGTTTCGTAAGTAGCTTTGGTATTTGACCCTTTAAAGTATAGGATGTTCATCTCGATCTCTGTGATGTCAGCTGTCCCTGTCATCAAACAACAGGGAAACTGGGCCATGTTACTTGGACTTTTTAAGTCGATGATTTCATCCGTAGTACCGGTTTATTGCAGATTGAAATACTCGCGTTTCGCAATCATGTGTTCCAGGATTGGAACAGACCGGGGCCGGGTCAGCGGACGACGTGATCAAAACCGGACGGCAGAGGCCGGGCCGGCGGCCGTTGTACTCAAAACCGGCCGGAACTAAACCGTCCTCTTTGTGGCCTTCCAATTAAAATCGTCAGCTGATGAACTTAGACCGTTAGCATCGTTCGATTTCATGCAAGAGTTCCCGATGAAGCGTAACGATGCTGATTTTCATCAATTTCGAACTTCATCTATCGGGTAATTATGCAAATATTCGTGCTATGATAATATGTTTTACACGCGCATGAAAAAAGATTGAGCAGCAAGGCCCGTAGTAGCTTATTAAAGATATGGAGTAATTTTACGATAGATAGGCTGCCGAACACATAATTCTTACAAAATTCGTTTATGCTAGAGCACGCAATTCTGCAAACTCTAATTGAGATCGCGTTGTCCTTAAAACTAGAAGCATAAGTGAATAATTGCCTATGGATTAGTACTTCATCAGCATCGACGTGCCCTCACTGTCGGAAAGTCAACTATGAAAACTTCGTAGTGCTCATTTCGAAGAACCAAACTGAAGTTACAATCAGAATCCTTCGGCAAAACATCTGTGAATTCAATAATGAATAGACTTATTTCCTTAACTCATGCTTCCAAATAGTTGTGTCTTTGAACATTATTCCTTGCAAAACGGAAAAGCAGCAAAAATTGATAAATTTTCCTGATACGTTGTAGCGGTCATTCTAGGTAACTAAACTTCTTCATAATCGCCAACTTTCAGTAACATCGTTTGTCTGTCAGCCGCTTTGAACAATGATTTGAAGAAAAGTTTTCAAAAAAGGCTTCCAATGTTTGCGTTATGAAATTATGTTATTATACTCCTACAATGTTGCAATCATAGAGCAGGGATATATAGATAGAGTGTCGACTCAGAAAAGTATCTGTATACAGTGAAAATTTTTATATCAAAAGATTCAGTTTTTTGCGGAGATTACGTTCCCGTGGTCCTAAAAATTATTTGAGCACTTTTGAAAAATGTCAAAATTTGCCAATTTATATACTGCCGAGATGACTCTCCTATATAAGTAGTATGAAACAAGTTGGATATCAAAAGAAATGAATATTTGATAATAGGCATCCTAACACGTGTTCTACGGTTGCGGTCGGTCGGTTGATTCTCTCTGCGGCTGTATTGATAGTTTTGTGGGTCTTTTGGTGGTTTTCTGAAGTTGTTCTCTGTTGAATTTGGTATCATCCGAATCCTACTGTTCTGGTCAGTGTCATTCTGCAATCTTTTCCCGTGTCATGGGATTTCGGGAAAACTTGAGAAACGGAGTGAATTTGCTGTGATTTGTTGTCACTTGCGTGTATTGGTGCACTACTGGTCTTTGGATTACCCAAGTGTCCCTCATCGCTGCGCTGGGTCTTGTTGCTATTTTTTAGTATCTACGCCGACCTCGATCATAGCTTCAGTGCTTCATATCATCGCATAGTGCTTCATATTCATCGGTGTCATTGTGTCTAGTGCGTCTTTCTACGAGCATTTGTTTCTTGCATTATCCACCACTGTTTCAACGAATGTAACATTTTACTAATGCTGGTCATGCACAACGTATGTCTGGCTTGACGTCACCAGTCACCTATTGTACCGCTGCTGCTGCTGTTGTTTAGTTCAAGCTAATCAACCCCCTATTTCTCAACTGTCTTTCTAATTTTCGGATTAAGTCATAGATAGAAGCAATCAGTGTTATTGAAGTATTGCAGCGAGTTGCACAATACCTGCTATTTTGCATCGAAAGGTTCTTGGTTCAATTTCCGGAAGCGGCGTTGTATTTTTGACTTTTTTTGGCCGTTCGACTAAACTGTCAATTACCAGGACGGAAACATGCCGGAAACCCGTCAACGAATAAGGCAAAACAGCTTGACTGATGCTTTCACTGGTATTTTAACTGAATCAGTTTTCAATGAAGGACTTCAAAAATTGAATGCCGAATTTGTGCGCGAGCTAAGGGAGTTTAAAGCTGAAATTATAAACACAGTACATTCTCTTGTATCAACCGAATTAAAGAAATTAAATGAAACTGTTGCCAAACAGCAGAGTGAAATATCAAGCTTAAAAGAAATTATTCTTGAAAAAGAAAAAACTGAAATTCAAAGAAAGCGTTCAGAATTGGCACCCAATTTCGTAATCAGCGGGATTGAGGAGTCACAAGATGAATCCACAGTTGACATTCAGGAAACTGTGAATACATTGATGGAGAATTTGGATGTTGATGTTTCCATTGAGTCAGTTACTAGAGTTGGAACTCGTCAACGGGGCAAAACACGAATGATTAAAGTGGTAACTAAAAGTGCTGACGAATGCAAAAAGGTTCTAACCAAGTCAAAGAAATTGAGGAAAATTCCCAGTTTTACTGGAGTTTACATCAATCCTGACCGATGTCTTACTGACAGAAGAGAGGACCAAAGGCTTCGGAAACGTCTGAAAATGATGCGCTTGACAAATCCGAATAGTGACGTTTTCATCAAGAAAGGCCAGCTTTTTGTGGACAATGATGTCGTTGACTGGCATAGACCTATTGGCAATATCATTCCGGGTCTGTGACGACACGATACTGGTCCCAAAAATGACAATCATACTCGCAAAGCTGTAAAGAGTGGTAGTATTTCTGTCAGAGGAAACCATAATGTTCTTCCGTCTATTTCATTATCGAACGTCAGATCTCTTAAGAATAAACTGGATGAGACCGCAATGTTCCTGAATAAGGATTCCCTAAATATTTTTTGCGTCGTTGAATCTTGGCTTGATGATAGCATAAGTAACAATGCTGTATCTTTCCCTCACTACAATAGTCATAGAGGTGATCGGAAAAGTCACAGGAGAGGCGGTGGCTTATGTTGCTATGTCGCGACTTTTCTTGACTCTGCAACTCTTTTTTCTGACTATGTGAATGAAGATGTAGAAACCCTCATCGTCAAAGTTTCTTGCAGAAATTTCAAAATTATTTTTGTAATTTTGTACTTTCCTCATGGAGGGGTTTTGAGCGAGAATAGTAAAGTGAGCGCTTGTAACTGTGTCACGGACATTATTGATCATGAGTTGAACCGTCTTCCACAATACTCAGTATGTATCCTTGGTGATTTCAACCACGTTGAACCTGCCATTTTTGAGCAAAGCTTTTGTGTACAAAATATTATGTATCAACTAACAAGAAGTGATACATGTCTGGATTTGGTTCTGTTACCTGATGATTATGTTGTTTTGTATAAGACTCTGAGTATACTAAAATTTTCGATTTTCGCAGTTCGAATTTACTTGATGTACTGACCTATCTAAGTAATGTTGAATGGTCACTTTTATTCAAAGATTCCAGTATTGATTGCATGTGCGAATTGTTTTACCATCACTTGAACAGAGGCTTGTCCCTGCTGCCTTCTGACCTCATAAAGCGATCTACACGTGACTCCTCTTGGATTACAAACACCATAAAAGTCCTCATCAATAAAAGATACAAGGCTTATAGACAGGGGAATTGGACTTTGTACAGACACTTTAGGGATAAAGTGAAGGCTGAGATCTTGAAATCAAAGAGAAGTTGGGGCGACAGAATGATGGAAACGAATTCTAACAACTCCTCTGTTTGGAAGATCTACAAAACAGTATGAGTAGTATAGGGTATAGGATCCGGCGCATCGCTTCGCTCAGCACCGGATCCTATACCCAGGTAGATACAAAAAAATGAAAAAATGAGGGTTCTCTTGAAATTTATAAAAAATTGTTAAAATTAGGGATCTCTTGAAATTTAACAAATCCAAATGCAAAATAGGGTCCTCTTGAAATTTAGCAAATCAAAAATGCAAATAGGGGCCTTCTAAATTTAGCAAAAACAAAAATGAATATGAACAAAAATATTCATTTAAAAATGGAAGATGTAAAAACAAAAGAACCATCAGCCCCCTTATATCCTTCATTATCATATGAAATGGATAAAGCAAAACACAAAGACAGAGTCAGGTACATGAAAGATAAGGAAGCGCAACTATTGTTAAGATTAGAACATTATAATAAATTAAGAAAGAGATGGACGATAGCTAAGAATGTGACACAAGGCGTTGGTGCATTTTTAACAATTTCTTTAGGCGCTCTCACTATTGTCATTTCATCTGGTGTTCGTACAATTCCTGTTGTTGCTACGGCTTTGTGATACAATTAGTTTTTATTTGTACGTTAGGCAAGTTGTTTTAATTCTTACCAGCACGTCAGCACAACCGCATGACGTCAAAGCATCTGGCAGCTCTTTTCATTTCTCTCTCTTCTGTCATTGTTCCGTGTGCGCTAGAAGCAAAGTTCTCATTTGCAATGTCTTCCGTCAGCAAAATAGAGAGAGAATTTTGTTGCTTCGTGGATCAAGTTTTGCCTCTTATTTCACCAGACCATTTGGATTTCTTCAAAACGATATCAACAAAATTTATTCTTGAATCACTAAGAAAGAAACAGAAGACGAGTGGGAACGAAGAAGATAAAAAGAGAGAAGTGTTTGAAATAATCCGAGATTCATTCAAGGATGTTGACGGCAGCAATTTACCTGTATTTCTCGAGAAAAAGGATATTATAAGTACATCATCGTGCATCTCTTCATTGAATAAACTCATTGGTTTTGAGAAAATTACACATCGGAATCTTCTAGGCTGCTATGTTTTACAAGGAGAAGTGCTTCAGCGGCTGAAGTTATTGTCTAATATGAATTATACAAAATTCGTGAAAGAGTTGAATAAGACTCATAACATTAAATTTTCACGTTCATATATAACATTATTAATCAAATTGTTCAAAATGTCAAGACATTATCCAAATTTAGTTAAATCCTCCTTATCGATTCATTTTGTGATGAAGCATTTTACGTATCTTGAAGATTTCATTGATCATGAGAAAGAAGAAGAAAAGCGAAGATTAGCGGAATCCATATTTGATTCACCCAATGTGCAACAAACTGAGCAACAACCTACTGGTCTAACGCAGGAATTAGAGGACTTGTAAACGTTGGACTCCACTTCATAAGTAACAAGTAGTAACATTTATTGCTACTTATTTGTGTGATGATTGAAAATGACAATGGCATTGTCAATTTGGATTTCTGTTTTCATATAAATGTTGGACTCTACTTCATAAGTAACAAGTAGTAACATTTATTGCAACTTATTTGAGTGGAGATTGAAAAGTGACAATGGCATTTGCAGTTTGGATTTCTGTTTTCATATAAATGTTGGACTCTACTTCATAAGTAACAAGTAGTAACATTTATTGCTACTTATTTGCGTGGTGATTGAAAAGTGACAATGGCATTATCAATTTGGATTTCTGTTTTCATATAAATGTTGGACTCTACTTCATAAGTAACAAGTAGAAACATTTATTGCTACTTATTTGTGTGGTGATTGAAAAGTGACAATGGCATTATCAATTTGGATTTCTGTTTTCATATAAATGTTGGACTCTTCTTCATAAGTAACAAGTAGAAACATTTATTGCTACTTATTTGTGTGGTGATTGAAAAGTGACAATGGCATTATCAATTTGAATTTTTGTTTCATTTAAAATGACTGACCTGGCCGAGTTCTTGAAATTTTATGGCAAGCAAACCACGACAAATTTCGATTTAAATAAGATCGCTAATCGATTAGGAATAAAGAATTTTCATGTCCTAATGAGAGACGAATTACAATTGATCAAAAATAAGCCAACTGTAAATTTCATAACGAATCTTCACACTTCAGACCAAAAAGGCGTACGTTGGTCAGCGGGACATAGAAATAAAAATGGGGATCATTACTACTTCGACTCTTATGGATTGCCTCCAACAAATGAAGTCAAAGAATTACTGGGAAATGGAATTTATAATACATTTCAAATTCAAAAACCAGGAACAACTTACTGTGGTCAATTATGTTTATATGTTTTATTGAAATTACAGGAAGGAGTACCATTTCTAGATATTATGTTAGAATTGAATAAGGGAATTTAATTCCCGAAACGTTAGTTCCAATAATAATGATAATTAAAAATCAAGCGAAGCTAGCTAGCTAAAGCAACACCTAAAGGTTAAAGCTCGCTTTGTTGTAATTTATTTTGATAAAATCGGCCTCTGATATCTTCATCATCTAAATCTTTGATTTCGTAAGTAATCGGATAAGTTTGATTTATTTTAGAAACTTCAAATATCTCTTTCGTCCAGTATCCAACAAAGCCTTTTTCAAATTTATTCTTATATTTAAATATCCTAACTCTATCTCCAATGTTAAATTTCGGCTTACGTTTCTGTACATTCGGATTATTCTCCTTCGAATAATTATTTTCGAATATTTTCTTTCGTATTAAATCAGGTTTGTCAGAAGCATTCTTTGGGGTTTCTTCAATACCAGAATGAACTTTTTTATTGTACTGCTCTACAATTCCTGGTAATATCTTCAACCATTTCTGATTTCTTTGCTCAGTAAATTTCTTGAATAATTTATTTTTTAATGATCTATTGAATCTTTCTATCACTACGGCCTTCCCTGCATTTTCAGTTGAATAAACAGTTTCAAATAGTGGCTTTACATTTCGGTTATAAAATTCCGACCCTTTATCAACGAATAGCTTTTTTGGCTTTCTAAAACTTTCTTTAAAGATTTCTTCAAACGCATATTTAACTGACAGACCGCTTTTGTTTTTTAAAGGCTTTACCCAAGCGTATCGTGTATATAAATCTATAACGGTCAATGCGTACTTAAACCCTCTTTCATTAGGCATATTAATTAGATCTGCACTCCAAATATCATCTTTATTAATTACTTTTACCTTCAATAGATATTTCGGCTTTCTGTATTCCTTGTGAATTTCGGACGCGTAGGTTCGAGCGTTGCTCTCAGACAGCTTGGCTGTCGTTTCATTTAAACCCTGACCGAATAATATTTTAGCTTGTAAAGCTTTCTTAATAAACATTCTTTCAATTTTTTCTCTAAATGTAGGATTTTCAATACTATCTAATTCTTGAATCATTTCCTTATCTGCTTCATGCCGAGAACTTAGGTCATGATTTCGATAAGCTAAATCATGTTTATAAGCGGCGGCGTCTACTCTATTTATTGGTTTACTATTTTCTCTAGGTGTATTATCATCGTTTAATCTTAAATCTAATCTTGTGCCGGGGCCAGTAAAATTATGCCCAGGTAAATGTTTCTCTTTCGAATATTTACTCCAAATAAAGCCAGGAAAGTTTTCTAATGCTTTTTGTATATCGTTACCTTCGTAACGCTGGCAACCGGAAGTTGGGCCACCACCGGTGTGGTGACAATTTGAGGTTCTATGTATTTTTAAGAGATCATCCGTTAGATCTAGATTTGAAATCCTTAAGTTATTCAAATTCATTTTTAACGATAAAATCTTATCGCACCATACTAGGATTTAGATATATGCCAGATCCGTCTTTTGTTTCTTTTATTTCAATTAAATCATCAATATTGTGCAGGACATTTTTAAGAACTCGTTTCCCCTCATCAACTATATTTAATTCACTAATAAAATTATCTACTATTCCCTCACCACTAGCCGCTTTCTCTAACTCTCTATTATGTCGTTTTTGTTCTTCTAATGCTGCCTTCTCTGATTTATTTTTATTTACTGCCTGGACAATACCAGCTGTCCCGCCCGCAACACTTCCCGCCGCTGCTATACCACCTATGATTAGTGGAATTAATGGGAGAATCCCTCCATTCTTTTCTTCTTGTAATTTGATATTCTCTATCATTGGTTTACTTATGTAATACTTCTTTTTGTCAATTGTAATAGTTTTAGGGGTATTTTTGTCAATGATGTTACGTAGTTTTAATTCAACCGTTTTATTATTCATTTGCGCCATTTTTTAATAAAAAATTTATAGTCTTGGGCTTAGCCGATCACTTTTGTTCAGAGGGTTTAGCCTATCGGACCTAAGGTTACTAACCGATCGGAGCGAAGCTCCTCTGGCTTTAGCCGATCGGGCCAAAGGTCCTAAGGTTACTAACCTATCGGAGCGAAGCTCCTCTGGCTTTAGCCGATCCTAACCATTTTTCCATTAAGAATTTCAATAGAATATTCGGCGTCTTCTAACAATAAACCATAAGCCATCAATGAGGTTGTGGAATTTGTCTTTTCAATATTAATTGTCACATCACAGCCATTCTTAATAATATCTTCCGATTGTGCGCTTAAATCAAAGCATAAGACAGGATATAAATTCTTCATATCTACAGGAGTTAATTGTGCTTCTACTCCAAATTCTCGACACAAATTTCTATAAGCATCATATCCTTCCATAAACTGATTATTGGTGTTATCAAATCTTAATGGGTCGATAGGATAACGTGTTTGATTTAATGAAATTTGTAAACTTCGAATTGAATTAATATGGAAAAGACTATTGTTCTTATCAAAACTAGGTGTTTCATTCTTTTGAAAAGTGAGTAAAAAATATCTTGGAGTATTTGATGTCCTTGTGAAATGCCAGTTAAATCTTTGTTCACTAAAAGTGACAGAGCTCGCAGTACGCTTCAAAAAACTTACTGGAATTGGTTTGTTCGTATTTAATCTTTTCGCAATAGTTGTTTCAACCTCTAAACTAGGAGTAATATGTTTTACCCACCATTCAAGTCTATCAATTTTTAGGTATGCTTTCTTCCCAGCCTTTCCATAAAATATTGCTTCATTATTTAAAGTACGATGAACTATGAGTTTGAACTTTAATTGACATGATATTTTATTGTAATCTAAATACCCGAATAATGGAGACAATGACCAATCAACAGTTTGTTTACTTTTATTATCAAAATTGCGTCTTTTCTGGTATGAGCTATTTTGTGTACTGTTGAACTGTTTCACTATGTTTTCTACATCTTTCGCAATTCCTGCTGCATCTGTTCCAGTGTGAGTTAAATCATCTTTAAGTATGCCGGTATGGTTATCAGGAAACCAACCTTCGATTTCATGCATTTTAGTATTTTCACCTACTGTAACAAATCGAAGCATCGAATCAATAATACCAGGCGAATCACTTATGGTTTCGATATTTTGTGTTGCAACATCTAAACGCATTTGTGTAAATAGTCTTGGAAAGAAATTGTTTTCTAATGTAATATTATCCGTAGCAGGTAATGGTGTTGTAAAATCAGCATCAGAATATAGAGAATATTCACAGTGTAAAAATGAATCGGGTAAATATAAATAACTTTGTTGATTGTCAACTTCAAAAATTAAATCACCTCCAGTATTCACTCTACCTGAAGAACCGGGGTTCATAGCAATTCTTATATAGTCATTCTTTTTTTGATTGTAACTAACGAACGGGGGATCATCTAATCTAAATTTGCTTTCAATCAGAGTTGACATTATATTTTTTATTAGAAAAAATCAGTTTGCTACTAGAATTTTGCTACTAGAATTTTGCTACGAGAATTTTGCTAGACCATTTCCTCTCATTTCTTCAATTGTTTTTTCATCATGTTTACTTTCCATCTTCGCTAATTGCGCAATTTTGTTTTTTGTTTCCTCTGAGAGCTTTTTGTCTTTTTGCATTTCTTTTGCGTCATTTCTAAGTTTGCGAATAGCTTCTAGTTGTTTTAATTCGTTTTGTGACTTAACAGCATTCGATATTGCACTAGCTGTACTTCCTATAGCAGCTGCTCCTTTAGCAGCAGATGAAATCAAATCTTTATTATTTTTAATCAAGTTAACGATACTGCCGATACCAGAAAAGATGCCAGCTCCTTCTTTTTGGACGGCACCTGCAGTGCCTAGGAACTTTTGTGTTCCGACAGTTTCTACACTATCATAATGGTACAGAGGTTTCAGAGATGGTTCATGAGCAATTTTATTATTTGAAGCAAAATGTTTAAGATTGTGTTTATAAATTATAGGCATTTTTAAGCTTGAATTTGACTTTTGTGAAAAATATTTACGTTTGTGGACGGCTAAATTCTATTAAGATTTACGTTTGTGAATGGACAACAGCTTCGCGATAACTTTATTAATTTTCCGCTGCACGTTTTCTATTGCGTCAAGCAGCGTGTGATGTACTTTAATTTCTTCTTCATTTACTTCTAATTTTTTCTCACTTTTCTTTACTTCTGTTTTAAGAGCAGCCAATTGAGCTTTAATAGCATTCAACTGTTCCTTATTTCCTTTAGAATTTTTCTTTACTTCATGTTCTAAATTTGTTTTAAGGGTCTTCAATTCAATAACCTTTTGTTTAAGTGCTTTAACTTCATTTATTATTCTGTTTATGTGCTTTGCTTGTTGTGTGATTCGGCTACTTAATTCATCAACACTTTTTTGGAATGTGGATTGCAGCTGTTGTAAGTGTTGTAATAATTTTCGATTCTTTTCGCTAACTTTTTCTAACTCTTCTTTCAGTTGTTTATTTTGATTTGTATTCTTTGCAATGGCAGACTTTAAATTTAGTGATAACAGGATTACAAGTTTTGAATGTTCTGTTATTTTTTTATGAAGTTTTGACATATCTGCTTCTATATTTCCATGTTTGCTACTTAGGTCTGTTAGCTTTTCTTGCAGTCTTTCATCATTCTGCTTTAGAAGCTTGGTTTCTATCATTAGTGGAGACAGCAGTGACACAATTCTATCAAACTGTTTATCAACATATTCTTTATTTACCAACTCAGTACTTTGTTGTGGAAGAATAGAAAGATGTAACGGTCCTGTTAAAACGTCTCCAGTTTTCATGATATAGTTGTCTAGGTCTATGTCTGATTCTTGATTATTTGAAATGTAAGCACATCCGCCAACATTTGTTAACATCATTTTTTCTAGATTATTTTTTTTCTGCTAAAAATATGTTATCTAACGAGGAATTTAAAGCCCCGCGTTCCGAAGAAGAAGTTGAACAAATGTTAGAACAACAAATGTTAGAACAACAAGTGCTAGAACAGTCGCAACCAGTGAAAAAAACGTGTGCTGAATGTGGAAAAGACATGACATCTAAGAATTTTGCACGTCATGAAAAAAGATGTCAATTACCAACACAACCAAAAATGAAAGATAGACAATGTTTGAATTGTAATAAATATTTCACTGCCCAGGGTTTTACTAATCATTCTAAGTCAAGTACAATTAACACACGTAAATGTACTAGTTGTCAAATTCTTAAACCCAAAACAGAATTTTATGATAGCAAATACCAATGTAAAGAATGTTTAAAAGCACAAGTGCGATGTAATAACTGTAACAAAGTTGTAATGAAGAGAAACTTCGCACGTCATGTAACAATTTGTCATGAGTAATTAAATTTTCTATCTGTAATAGTCCGGAGGTCAAGTCCATACAGTTACTTGAATCTCTTGTCTTCTTTTAAGCTTCAGACTAAATAGAATGATTGATAGATTGGTAGATTGATTGATTGATTTCCGTAATAGTCCGGAGGTCAAGTCCATAGACTCACTTGAATCTCTTGTCTTCTTTTAAGCTTCAGACAGTCCGACACTCACTTGAGTGCCTTGCCTTCATTTAAGCTTCAGACAGTCCGACACTCACTTGAGTGCCTTGCCTTCATTTAAGCTTCGGAGAGTCCATGCACTCACTTGAGTTGCTTGTCTTCATTTAAGCCTCAGAGTAAATAGTCCGTAGTAGTCCGGAGGTGCTACGGAGGTATAAAACACTCAAATGAGTGTCGGATTAGTCTGGAGTCTGAAGCATTTTTTCTCATATAAAAAATAGGAAAAAAGAAATGAATATAGAACATTCATATACCGAAATCCCGAATCACCATTATGTAAATTCGTAATTAAAAATTAGTTTTAAAAAATATGATTAACGAATACAAAATAGAACACGTGGCAGTTTTTAAAAAAAATTATTCCCATCCTACAAAACCTATCAATTCAAAACAAGCAGTTAAAATTCAATATCATCGAACATATATGCAATTCGTGCAAGATTATAAAATAAAACATGGTATAAGAAGTTGCGAAAACAAAAGACTTTCCACTTTGTCTAAGAAGCTTCAGAGTATTTTTAGCATACAATAATTTATGGTGGTTGGTTAATAAAGAGCGATTAACAGTTTATGATTTAGAAACACTACATCAACTAAATATTCCTGTGTATATGTAAAAATGGAAGCGAGGGTCTATATTTAAAACACATAATTTTTTCTTTTAAAAACATAATTTTTTCTTTTAAAAAATATGAATTGTAAAATGAATAACAAATCAACGCATACGCTTGACGAGTTAATAAAGAAACAAATTGATGAGTTTGATGCACAAATTAAACGTAGTCGTAAACGTAGTAAACGTAATATTAAAAAACAGAACCGTAGAACAAAGGAAACATCAGCCACACCAATTACTGATATATTCTCTGATGATAGACTTGGTGATGATCTATTGAATCTGTTTAAACCGAACGTTATCACGTATGAAAATGAAATTTTTACTAATGTAGTAAATGATATACGTGCTCTTTTAAGAAATGGGAAAGTTTTAAATTTATTGGGTGTAATAAACAAAGAAGATGGAACCACGATACCAAACTTTTACGCTACATTTTATAATAAAAATTCATTTGAAACATGGCTTTGTAATCTAGATCACAAATCAGATACTAATGAATGGGTTTTTACAGGTAGTATCAAATACGAAGATTTTGGTATGAAACTAGTACAAAGATCACATAGAGGCGCTGGTATTAATATGAAATATAGAATCAAAGAATACATCGGTCAATATTGTTACATTCCTTCTGAAGATTTCTGCTTTCTAAAATGTTATAACGCCTTACGTGGGTTCAATCAAGAACAAATAGAAATGATGAAAGAAATGTTTAATAATTTTTTATATAAAGAGAAAGCCACATCTAGAACAGGAGTAATGTCAAACTGCAAATTTTCTCAATTCAATAAATATTTTGGAGAATGCGTTCAATATTATAGTCCTGCCAATCGTCATTTAAATCCTAGAGGAATTGAAACGTTTCATAATTATGTTTATTACAATTATTCTCACGAAGGTTCATCAATAGGACACTACTGTTTAATAAATAAATTCCATAAAGCAGAAGCTATTAGAGAAATTGAAAATAATTTCAAACCAATATATAAAACCGTTACTGATGAAAATCTAACAACACTTCCGTATAAGACCATAACAAAGAAACCAATTGACTATGGTTCAACATATATATGGGATCTCGAAACTTATCCAGATCCTCGTTGTGCAACAGCCCATCCTATTCCTTATGCTTTAGGCGCTATCAATTTCAATAAATTCATGTGTTGCTTACCAAAGCGGAGATTGTCAGAAGTGGACAAACGTTTATTATGTGACATGATGAAACTAAAAAAGAGTCAAGATCCAGAGGAAATTAAAGAACTTAAGAAACAGATAAGTGAATACAACAACTTAACTGGAGCAGAACTTAACAAACTTCAATGTTGTGTGCAAATCTTTATTAGGAAACAAGATGAATGTCCGTTCGGAGGAAACCCAGAGGACGTATGTCCGATACATCAATTTTTCAAAAACCTTGGATCTTTTAATCATTCGAAAGTAACTTTAATAGCACATAATTCATCAGGATTTGATGCATATTTTCCACTCAAATCTAATTTTAAATTAACTAAACCACCGCTTAAAACATCAAGAGGAATACTCACTGCTTCTTTACAAAATCCTTATACAACTGAAAGTGTTAGTAAGTACATTCAACGTTCCTCTAGATCTAAGCAACTAGGTGACTCTACAAAACGTAACATAAAAC
Organism: Prostheceraeus crozeri; assembly: GCA_907163375.1. Lineage (NCBI taxonomy): Eukaryota > Metazoa > Platyhelminthes > Polycladida > Euryleptidae > Prostheceraeus > Prostheceraeus crozeri. The sequence goes on from CAJQUW010005440.1 coordinate 41,887, forward strand.
CAAGCAAACCTTTACAAACTATTGTAATGAAATGTAGCTATCAACACGTGAAAACAAGTCTTTCCAAATGGTGCGAGAATTTTAAAACCCCTACCAATATGTGTAAATTAAATTATGAAATTGGCGAAATTACACATGACAATTATCAGAAAAAAGAACATGAGTGGAAACCGTATTTAATTAACGATGTTCTTTCTTTAGCTTTTTGTATCTACAAGTATAATAATGTTATGAAAGAATTAGTTGGTGAAGATATAACTACTAATTTAACATCTTCTGCTTTAACATTTAACGGTTGGATGAAGAACGTACAAGATGACAATACACTTATACACTCACATACTGATTTATGGACTAGAAACTATGTTAGAAAATCTGTTAAAGGTGGAAGAGTTTCAGCCAATATAAGACATTACGAATCTCCATTTTGTAACATCTTGCTACCAATATTACAGAGGTATTTACCTGGGTGCTACGCTGAGGGGGTTTTGCCCCCAGGCAATAATTTAATGGATTTAATGAAGCAGTATAATCAGTTGCAAGACAAGAATGCTCTTTGTAAAGAAATTGAACATAAACTACTCGACCAACGAAATGAATTCTTAATGGCTTTTGATGCAACATCTTTATATCCATCAGCTATGTATGACGAACATTCAGAATACCCTAAAGCTGAATCCGCTAGAAAATTTAGACAAGAAGAAGAACAAGCAGTATTATATCAATTTAACACTCAATCATTCCGTCCTAAAACTGGAATATTCACAGTTGTGTTTCATTATCCTGATGAGATGTTTTTTCAACCAGTTCCTGCGAAAGATAAGGTAAAGAATGAAAACAATTGCAATCAAGAAATAATAAGGTTTAGGAATGGAATGTGTTATGATGTATTAACTTCTGTAGATATACAAGAAATTGTTAGATGCGGCGGGAAAATATTATCTATTACAGATGGTATAATTTATGAAGAAAATTATCACGTTTCACCATTTCGCAAATACATTGAAAAGCTCTTCAATTTAAGAAAAAAATATAAAATAGAAGGAAACACTGTAGGCGATGAGTTAATTAAATTATTAATGAATTCACTATATGGAAAAACCGTACAAAAAGACATAACCACTAAATATCATTTATGGAATGAAAGTACATTGAGAAAAAATTTCACTCAAGAAGTAAAAGATTTTGAAAAAGTAAATGATGAACAATTCTTAGTGAAAGTAGAAATGGAAGATGATGAATTTCTTAAAGCTAATATTACAGACACTGAAAAGACATCATTCATGCCGTCACATTTAGGTTCTTTTATTCTTGCTCACTCTAGACGAATCATGAACAACTTTATTTTAGAAATTAATGGTTTTAAAGAAAAACACATACATTACACAGATACTGATTCCATATACATTTCCAATGAACTCTTCAATAAATTAGATGCGGCTGGATATGTTGGCGGGGAATTATGCCAAGGGAAAAATGATTATGGTAATGGGGGAATTATATATGGATTGTTTATCGCTCCCAAAATAAAATATTGTATTACTGTAGATGAACAAGGGAGACTTAGTGAAAAGAAAACATGTAAGGGTTATACAAAAACTAAAGTAAAAGTAGAAGATTTCATTCAATTATACCATGGCGAAACATTGACAACAATTGTTAATAAATCATGGAAAAGATCTTTAGAAACTGGTATTAGTATTCCTGATAAAAATAATAACAATGAAGAAAAAAGATTCACTGGTAAAATAAATATTCTTAAACGTCAAGCGCCTAATGCAAATGGTATTATGCTACCTTATAGCGGAGAAGATGTTCAAGACGAAATATTTCAACGAATAAAAAAAGAATGTAATATAATTGAATACACTGATAGTGAAGACTGGGAAGAGGAATTATAACTCTGTGAACAAATCTTCTATTGACTTTCAGTCGGGGCAAAGCCCCTCGAGGCGAAGCCTAGTCAGTGAACAAATCTTCTATAACTCTATCATGTACTTTTTTATCAATATTGATTGTGATAAAACCATAGTCGTTTGCCCAAGCATTACAGCAAGATTGTTTAAATTCATCTTTATCTCTTATACAAATCTCAACAAATTATACAAGTCTCTTAACAAATCACTTAGGTTTCTTGGATTGATTTCGAAAATCATAAAAATATTAGCATTCTTTCTAATAACACTTCCATCTAATGAATACATACTTTGTGTCAAATAAAAGACACTACAGTTATTGTGTCGTCCTCTTGTAAAATAATTTCTCTGAACTGCCTGATTTCTATCATTAACAAAATCATCAAACACGACACAATGTTTTTTCGTTTTATTTAGTTTACTAGGATCTTGCATATTGCCACTATCATCTATTAATTGTATCGTTATGTGTTTATTTTTATTGGGTTCTACTAGTTGTTTATTTTTCGCTGCTTCTTCACACCAGGAACTTATTTATTCTTCATACTCCGATTTTTCATATTCTTCAAACAGTGAAGCTATAGCTGATTTTGTAAGATTATTTTCAAAACCATATTTCAAAAATTGATAAATAGGTTGGTCTGCTGTTGTTGTATAAATAATAAGATTGTTATAATCCAAAAATTTGGGTGTCGTGAGAATTTTGAATAATAGATACGTTTTCCCACAACCTGATCTTCCACAGATAACTGATAAAACTTTATTGGATAGGTTTGGATGATGATTGAATTTCACTTTCTTGTTTAGTGGATATTTTACAGAACTGCTTTCACTCATTTTTAAGTCAATATTTTTAATTACACCTCTCGTAATAATAGGTCTATCATAATCTCTTCGCCGCCAAAATTTATTGCCTTTCCTTTCTCATCTGTTATTCTAATAGTAATTGAATTAATTGTTTTTCGTGTCACGGGAAAATATATTAATGATTTTGGGATTACATTTAAACTGTAACCAATCGGAACTGTAAATGCTGGATAACTGAAGATATTATTTGTTAGCTTTCCATTAACATAACCACCTTCTATAATATCACATTGAACGTTGATTGAATTTATTTCAGTTATTTTAGGTATATTTTCAGTGATATGAAAACCTTTTGCATAGAGTTTCTTTTCAAATCCTAATAGTCTTGATAAAGATTTCTCAATATCAAAATCAACCTGATGATTTTCATCTAAAGTAAAAGAAAATTTATTTACTGCTGGTTCAACTGCGAAATGTAATTGTTTCTTGTCTTTCATTTGAATGCCTAAATGTCTTTTTATTTCATTGGAAATAGATTCAACTTCATAAGATCCAGGAAGAAAAGTTAATTCTTTCCAAGTTTTACCTTTGTCATTTGAATATTTAAATCGATCATTTACATCTTTGATAATATTTTGTATAGTGTTAAATGTTGAAAAACTAGTTAATGCTACTTCATAATGTTTTTCTTGTTCTAAGTGAATAATAGGGTCTAAATTACAAGTATGCGAGGAAGTAGTTGTTATAAATTTTAATGACGTACTAAATTTTGATGAGGACAAAATCTCGGTTAAATTTTCTAAATGTTTATTAATTTTTTCTAGTTCTGCCGAAGACATTTTTAACTAAATAATTTAGATAAGCTTTTGTAGTCTTCTTCACTAATAATTTTCTTTTCTGATAGTCTTTTTAAGATTGCATGTATTTCGTTAAAACTAGAGTTATGTCTTTCTTTTGTTGCAGCTAATAAAATCTCTAATCTGTTTATTAATTCTTGCGGATCATCGGGCAGGAAAACCGTTGTCTCTTTTAGACCTGTTCCTGTTTTTGGGTAACTAGTTCTTGCTGGAGAAGGAGTTCTTGCTGGAGAAGCAGCCATTGGTGTTGAATAACCAGGCGGTGTTGAATAACCAGTTCTTGTTTTACTGCTACTAGACGTTTTGAATAATAAGCCATTCAAATTTTTATAACGCTTAAGAGTTTTTACAGTTCCAACCTTGTCTAACATAGTTTTGTATTTCAGTAGATCATCAGTATGATAGTTATCTAAATCCGCTCCTCTTAATAAATCCACGAATTTTCTGTCTAAACTGAAAGCTGTTCTTTGAAAAGTTTGTCTGGTGTGAAAATTAAACTTTCTTTAGTATTTATAAATAATTCTTCACCACCTAAGTAAAATCTAAGAAATGGCTTACCATCCATAAAATTGTAGAATGTTCAAATAGCATAGATTTCAGTAATTTCTTGTCTATGTTTGCTTCTAACAAACCATAATCATCCATGATGGTTTTCTGCACTGGATCAGATATATCAATTCGTTTATCACGAGCTGCGAGTTCTTTCTCAAGAATTTTGAGTGGGGCAATAGTTTTTTCAAAATCAGTTTTCACTTGTTCAGTTAGGTGCATTTTTTCTAACATATCAGATTGAACGCCAGCTTGTAGCATTCGATATTGTCTATGTTTTTTCTTCATAATATTTTTCTGTTTTATTAATTCTTCTAGTTGTTTTATTTTTGCCTCATTTGTCTCATTTGTATTCATTATTTTATAAGATAATATTTGAATTTTGTGGTAGCATAGAGATACAGCAAAAACACTTTACTGAAAAACTTATTTTTGTTCTATGGAGCTTTGTTCTAACGTTTTTAATAAAGTTCTTATTTCTTCTAAAAAAGCTGCATTGTCTACTTTGTCTTGAGATTTAACAGGAATTTTAGTTGCTTCTCTAACTATTTGATCAAATTTTTCAATCTCATCTAACGTAATAACATTGTCATCACACACTCTCCGGAAGAAGTAATGTAGTTTATCATATACTTCTTTCACATGGGCATGTTTCTTACTTAAAGATTTACGTTTCTTATTTATTAAAGACTTATCTATCATTGTTGCAAGTGACGTTGTAAAAACACCTGTACCTGTTAAAGCTGTAGCAACAACAGGAATTGTAAGAACGCCAGATGAAATGACAATAGTGAGAGCGCCTAAAGAAATTGTTAAGAATACTCCAACTCCTTGTGTTACATTCTTCACTATAGTCCATCTTTTTCTTAATTTATTATAATGTTCTAGTTTTAACATTAGTTGTGTCTCCTTATCTTTCATGTACCTGACTCTATCTTTGTGTTTTGCTTTATCCATTTCATATGATAATGAAGGATATAAGGGGGCTGATGGTTCTTTTGTTTTTACATCTTCCATTTTTAAATGAATATTTTTGTTCATATTCATTTTTGTTTTTGCTAAATTTCAGAAGACCCCTATTTGCATTTTTGATTTGTTAATTTCAAGAGGACCCTATTTTGCATTTGGATTTGTTAAATTTCAAGGGGTCTAATTTAGCTGTTTTTTTAATACATTTCAAGAGGACCCTATTTTGCATTTGGATTTGTTAAATTTCAAGAGATCCCTAATTTTAACAATTTTTTATAAATTTCAAGAGGACCCTCATTTTTTCATTTTTTTCATTTTTTTTGTATCTACCTGGGTATAGGATCCGGTGCTGAGGGAAGCGATGCGCCGGATCCTATACCCTATACTACTAGTATGTGGCAATAACAAATCGAAAACTGATTGGTTACCAAATAGCAGACCGGACTCAGAACTAAAAGACATACTTGAAGATTTGAAAAATGATTTTTTATCTTATGGAAGTGATCTCAAGCCTGATAGTGCCTCTCCTGCAGTCTATCCTTTTGTGACACCCTTTCAGTTTGCATCCTCTGAACTCGAATGCATGCTGAAGCAAGTCAGTCCACGGACTGCACCGGGATCGGATCATATACTCTCGTTGGCTTGGTCCATTCTTAGTGAAGTCTTGAGTGAACCACTATCCATCCTCTTCAACCAATGTCTCCGCGAAGCTAACATCCCACAACTATGGAAAGACGCTAATGTGATACCTCTGCCAAAGTCATCGCCACCGACCATCACTAATATACGTCCCATCTCATTACTGCCCGTTCCGGAGCGGATACTGGAGAAATGCTTATTGAAAAGAATCCGAAGCTCATTTATCAGTCATTTTGACCCTCAGCAATACGCTTACCGACCTAAGAGTTCCACGACTTGTGCGTTAATTGAAATTGAAGATAGTGTAACATCGTATTTACACGAGAGCAACATTGCCGCGTGTCATGTAGTCTCGGTTGACTTAGCGAAGGGGTTCGACAGAGTGCCGCATGACGGACTACTAGAAAAGATGTCAAGAGATGGATTTGATGGCTTCCTTTTGACCTTTATGAAAAATTATTTGAATTCAAGAAGAATTAGAGTAGAATCGATGGAAGCAGTCATGCAGTACTTATAGTGAATTATCCAGTGGCATTCCACAAGGGTCATCATTAGGCCCCTTGTTGTTCGGATACTTTGTGTCAGACCTCGTTTGGCGAAGCACAGAAACTTCGACATTTGTAAAGTATGCCGAAGTCTTCATCACTTTCACCTGCAGAGGAGGTCTACGCTGCAATCGGAACTTGGGCTGCTTCAAACAAAATGGAAATCAAGAAAGACAAGAGTAAGCAACTGCTTATAACGTTCTCAAAATTATTCGACAGGACTTCGCTTCAGATTCCTAATGTTCCTGTAGTGACTTGCATGACTGCACTTGGTGTGGTTTTTGATGAAAGGCTTACTTGGAGTACTCATGTACATACCATGTGTAAGAGGGCAAGTTCCAAAGTGTTCGTCTTGCGCCAACTCCGCGATTTTCTTGAAAAAGAGAAAATGGATTTAACACTAGAACAGCCGAACTATATTTATACCTAAAACAGCCAAGTAGTCAAAATTGACTACTTGGCTGTTCTAGTGTTTTAATATATAAAAGCTGCGTGAGGAGCATGATGGAATATGCGGCTCCATTGTTTGTTGAATTGAACGTTGGTCTATCAGAAAAAATCGAAAAGATTCAACGCCGTGATCATTCCATCATCTGCAGAAAATTGCATTGCGATTGTGTTAAATTTGTGCCTCTTTCATGCCGCAGAAAAATCATCGGTTATCGACTTTTTTAGACGTTAATTCACGACTCCATCTTGAGCTACCTATTTTGAGACATTCAAGGAAATATCAACTTCCAGTTTTGAGGTCTTCCCTGCGATCTAGACGCTTCATCATTTCTATGTCGAAATTATTCAATTCTGGTTTCCTGTGAACGCTCGTTCCCTTTTTTCTCCACACTGACTTTTTTGAACTTTTTGCGTTTCTTCTAATTGTTGAGAACAGTGTCTTATGTTGATCATTTATGCATGCATGTTGTATTTCTTTGTTGGCCCCACGATTTCCATTATTGCGGCCAGTATCTTGAATAAACGTCTTTATTATTATTATTAAGCGGAAATTAAGCTGATTATTAAGGGAATTTCATGAATTGTATTACAGTGAAAGTCTTCATGAAAAAGTCGCGATATTATTCGTGCGTTCTTGGCTGAAATTTCAAGTTTTTAATTCAATTTTCACCGTCATGATTTTGTTATTCACTGAATTCATGCTTCATTTCTTGAATCTGAATAGTGATGTGGAACCATTTGCATCTTTCAAAGTTAAATGAAATTATTGTCTTTGATTGTGTGATTTTCCTGTGTCTGTGGCAGGTTGCCTGTGATATGATCACGCTTAAGAAAACACTCTTGATCATGAAAGTAATAGGAATCCATCGAATTGCTAATTTAGCAAACATTAAATCTCCAAAGCTGTCATGAGAATCTGTGAAATACCATGATTCCTTCTGCATTACGCTATCATGATCAGTCAATCCCCTTGTAATTTAATTCTTCAAAATGCATAAATGTGCATATCTCACATTTGGAAACAATCCCGTTTGTATTCCCCTCGAGTTCATTTAATAAAATCGAAAGTATATACACTAGGGCTAGGTTCGAATATTCCAATATTCGTTCGAACATCTTGAAATTCGAACAATTCGAATTCTAAAATCACTATTCGAATATTTCGAATACCTATCAATATCATAAATATTCCCGAGTACATATTTCTGCAAAGCCTAGAGTGACACAACAACAACATTCTCTACCATTACTCCATAGAAGCAAACTCCATCAGTTTTCCTAGTGCATAGTCCCACATATTCGCTTCAATTCACATGTGAGTGTCGATAGAAATATTGTGATTGCTCTATTCAATGTAGACTAATTCTGATTCACTAACGAAGAAGAGGACAAAATACATAGAGCCCAGAATGTTTGATGAAATGGTTTATCAGAACGTGAGCAAGATGAATAAGTGCGACTTTAAGTGCGACACACTTATTGTTTTCACCTCATACAGTCAACAAACGGATAAACTGAAAGACGAGGCTGCTGATTCTGCTGACTTTAAGTATCGAAAATTTATTCAAGAATGTCCAACGAGGTGGGGATCTTCTTTCGAGATGTTGGACCGTCTAATATTGATAAAAAAATCTGTTGTAAATGTACTGATGAGTGGCACTCGCGATATTCAAGAATTGATACCGCATCCGAGGTTTTGGGAGGAAGTTGCCGATTTGAGAGATCTTCTGGAAAAATTGAGCTCACATGTAATTTCAGAAACCATGAGCTCAGAAACCAAACCAATGTACTCTTCAATCTATCCTATTCTCATAAATCTTCTGACGAATGTTCTCACCGATTCTGATGATTCCGATATCACTACGTCGGTGAAGCGCGCAATAAAAGACGGTCTTGAAAAGCGATACACTGGTGATAAGATTCGTAAAACAATGGAGATAGTGACAACATTAGATCCTCGGTTCAAAGATATTTTGTTCTTGAATATTGACTCAAGACGGAAAGCCTATAGAATTGCTAGGAAGGCAATCGAAGAAATGGTGAAAGAGCAGCAATATGAATGAGAGGATGTAACACGCACAGATCAAATGGAGGTCGAACCCGTCGCAAAAATACGACGCGAGGATTTAACTGTGATGGCTGCATATGGTGCCAGTGTTCAAGCAAATTGAAAACCAGGGAAGACATCCCCTACATTTGAGCAGGAGTGGAGAAATTACATCGCCGAGGAATCGCTAAATGTAAATAAAGTCTGATCCATTGTTATAGTGGAAAACGAAAACCGAACAATATCCACGTGTTGCATTTGCAGCCAAATTTTATTTAGGTGTGCCTGCGACTAGTGTGGCTTGTGAAAGAGCGTTTTCGACAGCAGGGCTAATCGTGGAGCCGAAGCGGGCGTGTCTATCTCCAGAAATGGTTCGCAAGTTGCATTTTCTTAATAAAAACTTGTAGAATCTTGTTTTGAATCATGAACATTTGTTATATTCTTGTTGAACATTTTATATCATTTTGAAAATACATTAAGTTATAGTTTTAGTTTTTAGTTATGATGATTTAACATATTTATTTAATAAACAAATTTTTATTTGAAATTTTAAAAAATCGATAACTTTGCTTCAGTCAGGTTAAATTTAGCGGATAAAACAATATGGGCCATCAAATGTGTTATGTATAGACCATGAATAAAATTTCGAATAATATTCGAATACTATTCGAATAATAGATTTTTTTCGAATCGAATATTCGAATATTAAATTCCTTCGAATACCCAACTCTAATATACACATTGGGGATCTAATAAATGCGGAGCTACCACTCTACCTAATATATTTACTCTATGGTTGCAATGCTAGGAATCGTAGCATCTCAATTTCAAGTACAACATGCAAGTAACATTGTGTGGTTAATATTCGCTTACGTCCGATAAGTGGATCGACACGAACTTTGGCAACCTAACAATGATTACAGGGGACGGGGTCAGTTATGACTTGACCGGCTGTGAAGTAACAAGCTTCCATTTCCAAATACTGTTTACGCCAGATCTGCTACATTTTGTGAACGCACCATACTTGTATATAGGTGCTTTTAGGTTAATTTCTTTATATGATTCATGTCTTGAATATATTCACACATGACATGTATAAATAATAAACAATAAATCAAGTTTGGTTTATCTGTTTATGAAAGCTTGTTTGAGTGATTTCAAATAATTTGAATTCTCTCACAAACTTTGAAGCCCATTTCTACGCATGGCCTATTGTTCAAGCTCTTTAACTGTGCATGTTGTCATGCATAAGAATGAGGCTGATTTTTATATTTTGTTGAAAAAAGAAAATTACAGCTGTGTATGCACATTACACATGCATACATGGTCACAGGAGAAATATATATATTATCAATTATATGGAATCAATTATTTCCATAGTTTTGCGAATTTTTTTGATGAATCCAATTGAGGAGACACTTCTTCCTTCTGAAGCCACGCAATTCTCCTCTTACCTTATCGATAAATCAGCGAAAGCAAGTCTGAAGCTGTCACAGTTAGAAATGCTTCAACAAAAAATTCGCAAAACACTGGATCGGGCGAGGAATACCCCTACTCTGGCAAACGAGGTCTCTCGACTTACCCCCACTGGATTTCCTTTATAAACACGCATGTTGAAAATAAAGGTTATACGCGCAGACAACGAGCCATTGAAAAAATGAAGACATTTATCTTCGAGGAAAGTGCAAGCATCACTATTGAAACTCTTTTGAGTGTTCGCTATGCATTTGAGGAATGCATACAAGGATTTGCAGAGTAAGGTGGTAATTCAGTTGAATGAGCTGAAATTTTTGTTGAGCCATGACTTTCTTAGTTAACACATTTTTATAAAATTTATTGGCCTGTGACTATAGTCTATTGAAATTCTTCGCCCTCATATTACAGCGCGGGCATCACTGGCTTAATTGATCGGTTCAGTAACTGGCTTGTTGCGTTTACATTACAACTTGCGACAAAGAGGCCAGTAGGTAGTACACTTTCATTCATTTTGAAACTATTATCGAAAATACAATCGCTCGCAGCTGCTCGATCGTGTTGTGGCTGAGTAAGCAAAATAAAAGAGAAAAAGGAAGAGAAAGTGTCGGACACGAAAGTGGATTTCATGGAGAGAAAAGATGGGAGCATCGGATATTTTGCAGAAGGAGTTGGTTTTGAAGGACAAAACCTCATTTCATAATTATTTGAGACTTACTCCTCGATCCATCGATTTTCTTATAGCTGATACAATATTAACCAAAGCCTGGTTCCCTGATCTCTGTCTTTGTAGTGCTTATGAATAGTATCCCACAGGCATTAATATCCTGTAGTACTTTTTTAAATAAAAATATGCGTACTCTCCTGAGTCCACTTATCCATAGCTATCTTACGAAAGGAATTCACTCATCACTGTTCTGATCAACAGATGATCTTAGGAATAATGATAACTGATTGGATTTGACCTTGATGTCACGACTGTAATAATTGTATAGTGAAGTGGTGGGAAGATTCTGTCCTATTCATTTATTTTCAATTGTCTACAACAGCACCACTTCATTGCTTCAACCACAGACGAGTAGATCTGCGATTTTCGCATATCTATGGTCAAGCATTGCATGAATAGAAAATTGGCCTGTTGTGCAATAACGTTCCAGTTGACTGGATTGCTTTTCGTAGATGCCAGTGAATTTTGGGTTGAAGCGTGCACATTTCTTTAGCTCGAGTCAGCGTGAGTCACCGTGTTTGTCTACTGGACGCCAGTCACTGGCCTAGCGCAAATTATGCTTAACTTGCATTCGTGGATGCGGAAACTATGATAAACTACAGAAAAAGTTATTCAAAAATCGAATACAATGTAATGGCAAGCCGTATTCATGATTTATCACGCACTAAAGATAAAAGTGAAAGGAAATCATACTATTAGTTCACAAAAATCATGGCAAAACAAAATTGTAGCATATATGGAAGATTTTCATTAATAAATGCAGCAGGATTTGAAAAAGTATGACACAATAAACAGGCAGCGAAATAGGAGAGAGACTTTTTGAACGCACGGTAAATGGTTAATTTTTCATGATAGTAGTAATTCTGCTTTACTCTGTTCATTTTGTTGATTTCTGCTTTCTATGCTCGAAATGGCCGATTCTGCTTTTTCTTCTGCCGGCAGAAAATCGGTATCTCTAATTATACCAAATATTCATTTTATTGTTTGTCGCATTTATAAATGCTCATTTTATTGTTTATCTGAAGATGCACTGTCATCTTCAAGATCCGTGAGTAGTTAGTATTGCGGACGCACTGATAGTGGATACGAACATGGATAGGAACATGTTCCGAATTGCCAATGCGAACATGTTCCGAATTGCCAATGAATGCGAACATGGATAGGAACATGTAAATAGGAACCGCGTTCCGATTGATGGGCGAATTGAGATCATACTTAATGATTCGGTACACTTATTTGTGTGTTGAGATCGGAACGGCTTGTTCCGAAATTGAGTTAGAGTATGTGAATTAGAATAGGGATGCGAACATCTATTTCGGTACTTAAACAGGTGTTTGTTTTGAGACTGCTTGCTCAAATGCGACAATTGTGACCATTGATGACAATGATGACAATTTTTATTTTCATAATGCGTTTACAGATCAGAAATTATGTTATGAATGTTCTATTATTTACTAATCAGAATCCCATTTACAGAATTTGCGAAATGAAAACAAGAGGTTTACAATGTAAGTGTAATTAACCATAAAAAATGAAAGAAGGTAAGTCACGTCCCTCGGGGGAATCCGTTAACTTCAAGAAGTCCTCAGCCCATTCGAGGAATGTTGCATTGTTTGTGAAGTCGTGATCACACTCGTGTATAGGACACTTCGCCGACAGTCCTTTTCTCCTTTGGAGTCCTGTCACTGTTAAAGTCTTCCAGAGTTCCACTTTGCATCCGCAACACAAATTAACCTTCGCATCCAACGGTCCACCCATAATTACTTGGCCAGCATTTTGGTAACAGAACAGTTGTTTCTGGGTACTCATCATGAAATAGGTTCGTAATAGATTCTTAATGTCTACTCAAGTCACGAGGATTAGAACTTGCTTAATTGGAACAATTACATCCTTATATATCCCTTTAGGGAAAATCGGAACCTCTCTGATTGGCTGTTGGGAATTCCTTTGTTCGAAAAGTATATAAGTCCTAGTTGTGTACCAATTCTTATCAAAGGTTCTAATCCTCAAGTACCATATTATCAGCTATCTTATCTAGATTATTCTAATCACATTGAAAATGGAACGTATCACAGCACCTCCCGCTTCTCCTGTTGAAAGGACGGAATCGCCATGCGAACCCAGAGTGTTCGTAAGAGGACCTGTAACTCCTGATCCAATATCATCAGAAGATGAAAGTTTGGTACTACAGAGGAGTATCATCGAAACACCGGTGGAAGCTCTTATAACAGTCAAGACACGTAGTGGAAGTCAGGTTCGAAATGCTCCACGAAAAACAAACATGAAGCGGATATGTGTGCGATTAGAGCCTGAAGAACAGAATTTAACAACTGCGCTGGAGTTCAGCATAATGGATCCTGCCACGCCTCGCCGCTGCCCTGGTGCCCCCAAAAAGACAAGAGTATGTGTTCGAGTTGACCTGAAGAGACTGATTCCTTTCCCCAATATTGACAATATGTAATTTTTATCTTTAATAACACTTACATAAATGAACAATCTTGTTTTTATAATTTCACAAATGGAATTTCTAATAGGATTTGAATGGGAACTGGGGATAGATATATTCATCTCTGAAATAGCTACCTAGAAGTATTTCCAAGTTTAATATTTGGAAGATATATATTTCAAATCACTTGTTTGAGACTTTGAAACAGCACCGAACATAGTAGAACAAATTTGAAATGAATATTAATGTGTAATTCAAATGATAGTCAAATTGGATGAAAGTTTGAATAGATTTACAGTGTTTTTGAATGCTTTTTTTCACCTTAGGATGATATCATACATATTGCATACAATACATCATTAGCTAGAGAATGAAAAGACCTTTCTAATGATATAAGGTATGTACCCATTCGATGAAGAAATCCCTGTTGTATGCAAGTGAATGCAGGAAGAAAAATTTATGATTTCAATTTCTAAGTTTCTCAACTAAATTCTACCTATCTTTCAAAGGGCTATAGCTGCTTCGGATGGCGTCATAAATATTGCATACAATACATCATTGGAATCAGAATGAAAAGAGCTTTCGAATGATATAACATATGTACCTATTCAATGAAAAAATCCTTGTTGTATGCAGGTGTATGCAACTGGAAAAATTCTAAGTTTTTCTCAAAAATAACTAAGTTTTCAAGTTTTTGAAAATTTTCAAAGTTAAAGTTTGATCACTCGAAATGACCATAATGCATAAACTTCCACATGAACTTGACCTTGACCTTTGACTTGACCTCGACCTTTGACCTCCATACACTTCATACACGGCGGGGAGGGGGGGCCTAAAAATTCCTCGGGCGCTTCGCGCCCTCGAAATTTTTCGCATTATAGGGTGAATAAATTTTCGAGTGCGCTTCGCGCACTCGAAAATTTATTTACCCATGGGCTCCGGGTGCCATAGCTATTCTTTTTTACATAACTAAAACCTAACCCTAACCCTAACCCTAACCTTAACCTTAACCTTAACCCTAACCCTAGATGCCATTAAATTTAAATTTGGTGCGAAATTTGATTTTTCGAAATTTGGCACAAAATTTTAATTTGGATTTTTGCGCGTTTTATGATGCAGTCTAGATTTAACTTCTTAAAACTTAATGACTTTTTCTTTATTATTTGAATTTAGATGTTAATTCAAATTATATGAAATCCTTAACTTAAGTAGAATTTAAAATGTTTAGAACTGCAGGGAATCCATCTTCATCACATGTTAATTGGTTTAACTTCGCGGTTACATGTACCACTCTAGCATCAAAGACTTTGATGGCACTTTTCTATTTCATCATTAAAATATATCAGCTGTTTAGTTTTGTTTGAATTCAACAGTTTGTTTTTCTATACCAATGTGATGTTATGATGACATCCGGTCTTTGCTCATGGTTCCTTTGTTAAAATCATATATAAAGAAGTTGTAGAGCTCCGTTCTTCACTCATTTTTGAATTATTCTGTGTGCATAGAAGACCTCGTTCTCCGTCTCTCCGTTTTCTCGATTTATAACTGCAATTCTGAAGTGAGTTCTACATTCATCTATTCACTACTTTATATAGTTTGGGAGTAGGAACATTACTAAGTTCTTATAACCAGTTAGTTTAAAACATGTAGCTGGATCTTAAGTTAGGAACACTATATGTTATATTATTAAACAGAATTATTAATTTTCATAATTAATTATAGCATTTTCAAAACCTATAAAGCACACAAGCTTATATGATGAAGTGTTTAAATAAAGATAAACATTTCCAAAGTGTGCTTCAAATTTGTAAATAATTCAAATGCTAATTTTGTTTTCAAAGTGATAGTCTGTGGACCATTTACAAATTAAAAGTTGTTTAACCAAAGTCAGAAATGTTTATCTTTTTTAAAACATCAGTTTCGTTTCTATGATTTCATTTCGAAATAAATTAATAATTTATCAGCTGATTTCAAATTTCAAGTTGATATGTAAGCAAGCCTTTTCAAGGTAAATTTAACATTTCGACTTTCGGTTTCTATCTCGAAAATATTTTTCTAAGTTAAAAAAATCAATTACTGTAGAATTACTTTCCAATATTTATGCAATAGTCACTTAAATGATATTCACATTTGCTAACAGATAAAATAATAACAAACGCTTTTCATGACTTACAGAAATGGTTCGTCATGCAAGCCTCGCACGCCAGCGCTTAATCTTTCACTTTTGTGAAACATGTAAGCAGCCGGTGAGACATGCCAGTAAGAGTGGTCACAAGGAGTGCACTTTCAAGGAGGGCTGCACCTACGTGTATTGCCTCACCTGTCGGTCCTACGTGCGAAGCACGGAAATGGCAAATGATGATAAGTCTAAGGCTTTCATCAGTAGACATGCATCCTGCGCGCAGGAAAACGGTAGAGGTGAACGCAATTTAACCTCAAAGGATGAAAAGAGTAAATTGGCAAGGCTTTTCGCGAAGGAGGATAGGGCTGCAGAGGGAGTACTCAGCCAATGTTCCGAACTAGCAAAACCTCCCACAAAAAGAAAGCCAAAGTTCAAATCAAGAGCATTCATTGATAGTGACTCTTCATCAAGCGATCTAGGGGTGAGTGCCGATAACTGTACAAGTTAAATTTAAAATAAAAATGATTGATGCTAAGAACATTTGTTTCGTTATGTATGAAGTAAATTTAACTTTTCAAAAACATTTCAGTGTGAGAGGCCTCCAGCGAAGAAGAAGACAAAGGTTGTCAAACAGTTGCCTCAAATGAAAAATGTAAGACATGTTGATAAAAATTAATCACCCTCAATGCATAATAATGCGTTAATTCTCTTTTCAGCTGTTCAAAATTCTACCACCGGTTCCCAAGCTGAGTGCGGTAGAAGAGTCAAGTACCCCACGTCCCGTAAGTACAGTTGTTATAGTCGTTTTCATAAGTCCCTCTCGTCACTTGTTAATGTATCATACATCATCTATTTGCTCAGTTAATATTCTATCTTTTTCTACCGCTTCAGGTAATGCGATCCCTATCCCTGAAAAAATCCAGGGCTCCTAGCATCACCTCAACTCCGGCTACGACCACATCAGTTGAGGACAATGAAGAGCGTCCGTATACGATACGGGAGTGCTGATCGGAGTCCTCATCGGAGTCTTCATCGGATGAGACGTCTACTACGTCATCGGCGACGTCGTCACCCACATCATCTTCTGATGAGGATGACACAAGACGCTCTCTTGTAAGTATCGAAATTAACAATAACTACATAACATAATTATTAACTAAATCTCATGATTTCTCTTGTTAAATGTGGTTCAAAATTATAGCAGTGATATCTATTTTCAGAACAATTCGTTTCGGGACAATCCATCAAGTGTCACTCCTGAGGTATGATTTTTATAAATTTTGTTAGATCTATATTGCTCTATCCTCATTATAAGGACATATAGATAGTAAACAATTATTTCTTCTCATTTCAGCATGTGATTGATTTCGCATCTCAAGAGATATCCTTCTCGCGGATCCGGGCGTCGCCAAACTGTAGCGCTCGGCTTCCTTTTACGCCGATCCTCGAACATCGAGGAGTTCTCACACCACCACGAGTTCCAACTACGTCACCTTTTCCTGCTCCTGTTCCCGCTCCGATCCCTTCTTCTAATCCTGCTTCTGCTCCTGCTCCCGCTCCAGTCCCTTTTCCTGATGCTGCTCCTACTCCCGATCCGGTCCCTGTTCCTGCTCCCGCTCCATTACCTCTGCGGGAATATAATGTGGACCTTGACGAAACGTTAGAAGGTGATGAGCGACTGGAGGAGAAACTCAAGTTGTGTCAGCAACGACTTCGGATGGCTGAACAGCGGGAGAGCAAGCTCAGGGAGGAGAATAGGGGTTTGATTGTGTCTGTTCGCAATTTGACACAGTCAAACTTGCTATTGTCCTCTTCTGTGGCCCGAGGCAATCGGCAATTCGAACGTGAGACGCTCATGCACATCGTGTATCGTGAAGGTGTCATTTCACGGGTAAGACTGACTCGGATGGAGGATACGTCCGACTGTTGCGAGCAGTGCCATCATGTGAAACTCTCACACAGTGACATGATAAAGTGTCGAAAGTTGTAATTTCTTTTACTTTGACTTTTTAACTTAATGGAAAAAGAATTTGATACAAGTCCTGTCTTCTTATTTCATCGTAGATTGGAACAAATGTCATTGGTTAGTAATCGTTGTGATGTCATAGGATGATAAAAAAATATATATAGTCTGCAAAATTATAATACTCACCAGTTTAATAAACATGGTTGTCTGTTCTAAATGTGGAAAAACGTTTACCCTTAATGGTAATTTGCAACGCCATGAAAAGTTTTGTAAGTTAGGAAAAACGTATCAGTGTAGGAAGTGTCCATATGAAACGAAACGACAGGATAATCTAAAGCGACACAATCTAGTCTGTGATACGCAACCAAGTAATTGTAATTTAAATTCAAATCCTCGAAGTATCTCAGCTAATGATAGTGAAATACCCGAATCTAGTACTGCTGAATCAACGTCTAGACATATACCAATCAGCGCTTCAAATAATAGTTTGATCTTTATGCAATGCTGCTCCCGCTGTGGTAAAACGTATAATTCTATAAGCAAATTCCGTCAGCATATGAATATGCATAATACAAATAGTGAGATGAATATTCAAAATAATCATGGAACTGTAAGTCTCAGCGAAAGCGCACTCAACGGTCATGCTCGTGTATACGACATCACACCATCAGCACACACAGTAGATATAACTTCATTTTTATTAAGTATGCGATCTATATTAGAGAACTTAGTGACAAACCTTCTAGAAAATTTTCAACTACGTGGTCGTCTGGTAGCGCAATTTCGTTATGTGCGATCAAATCCTCAGGAAGATGAAAGGTTTCTCGCACACTTTACTTCATCATCCACAAACTATATTTATCACTATGATACATGGTTCCAAGATAACTTAAATAGTCTCTCAAGTCATATTGAAGCTTTTGCAAATAAGGGTAGCAATTGGATTATAGATAAAATACTAAATATAGAATTCAATGTTATTACTAGTCCATTACTTTCTGGTGGAGAAGTATTTAATCTACCAAAGAGTCTGAAAGATTCGAAGGCTGTAATTAATGTACATTCAAATGCAAATGACTGTTTCTTGTATTCAGTTCTATCAATGCTACATTACAATGATGTATCATATTCTAGGAATGAGATTAAATCATATAGTAAATAGTCATCTGAACTAAATATGAATGACATCTCTACACCCGTATCAATTAAAGATATTCCTAAGTTTGAGAAAAATAATGACATTAAAATCAACATTCACCTTTACGAAAAAGGACTAAAAGGTGTTCGATATAGCAGCAACTTTATTGGTAAACGAACTGTGAATATACTACTAATTATAAACAATGAACGTGCACACTATTGTGGAATCAGAAAACTATCAAGATTATATAGAAAAATAAATAGAAGATATAAACATTTCTGCGATCGATGTACCCTCGTTTACATATAAGACAACTTTGGAGCGACATTATCAATTTTGTGTTCATGGAAAGGCACAAATAGAAAGAATGCCTAAACAACTAGAGGTAAGCACAAGTAGCATGGAATATCAATTAAGTCCTCCTTTAGTTGTTTATGCAGATATAGAGTGCTACATCGATAATAAAGTACACAAACCGGCAGCAGTTGGTGTTTATCATGTTTGGCATAAAGTTCTCCAGTCCAGATTTGAAAACAAATATTATGTCTTCAAAGGAGAGAACTGTATTATGGACTTCTTGGATCACCTAGAAAATATAGCTCAAAACTTATATGATAATCAGCGTGCAATAAGCCGGCAACCAATGTCTCTTTCTTCTGATGAAGAAGAAAAACATAAAAATGTAAAAAATTGTAATAAATGTAAAGCTGTATTTAGTGATGATTGCATAAAAGTAAGAGATCACGACCATTTAACAGGAAGATATAGACAAACAATATGCAGTAAATGCAATCTTCGATTAAAACTAAATAGGGGGAACTACCCATCTTCTTCCATAATTTTAAGAATTATGATAGTCATATCGTTTGCTATAAAGCAATTGGAAAGAAGAAGTCATGGAAATTGGAAGTAGTAGCAGCAACAGCTGAAAAGTATATAACTCTATCCGCCAGCGTCCCTGTGAACGAATACAAAGGAAAAACAATCTACTTCAAGTTAAAATTCTTAGATTCTTATCAATTTTTAAGTGCATCATTGAGTGAGTTAGCAAGAGGATTGCAAGTTTATGAACATGTAGAAAAACTAAGAAATGAATTCCCCCTGTTAACAGATGATATTCTTTATCAAAAGGGAGTGTTTCCCTACTGTTATTTCAAAAGTCTAAATACATTGTTAGAAAAATGTCTGCCACCACAATGTGAATTTTATAATGATCTCACTCGTAAACATTGCTCAGATGAAGAATATAAGCACGCTATTAATGCGTGGTTTGCTTTCAATTGCAATAATTTTGGTGATTACATGCTTGCATATTTGAAACTGGATGTATTATTACTGGCAGATATTTTTGAAGTTTTTAGGTCACTAAGTCAAAGTAAAGATGAAGTAGATCCTGTCCATTTCGTTAGCCTTCCACATCTTAGCTTTACTTCAGCTTTAAATTTGACATCTAATGATCCACCACACTACATACAAGATGAAAGTATGTATAATCTCTTCGAAAGGGGAATAAGGGGTGGAATGACTTTTACGAACATTCACAGAGCACGTGAACGCATTTCGGAATTACAAAATAATACAAATGAAAGTCGTCACTTATCTTACATTGATGTCAATAACCTTTACGGTTCTTCGCTCAGTAAGAGTCTACCACATTCAAATTTTAAATGGTTGAGTGATAGTGAAGTAAGCTATTTTCTAAACGAAGAAAATATACAAGCTATCGATGATGATGATGAAATTGGCTATATTTTTGATTTGAACTTGGAATATCCTGCAAACATACATGATGACACTGCCGATTTCCCATTAGCGCCAGAGATGCAGACCGTAGAGCAAAATATGTTCTCAACTTATATAAAGGATTTACATAGGACAATAAGACCAGACACTAAATTCAGTTCAACTAAAAAACTCTTGCTTCATCAATTCAATAGGGAAAATTATGTTGTACACTATTCAATATTAAAATTTTATTTAACCATGGGTATGAAAATCACAGAAATTCACAACGGTATAAAGTTCACACAAAAGCCATGGTTGAGAACGTACATTGATATGAATTCACAAAAGAGAGCTCAATCAAGTACCAACTTTGAAAAGTCATTTTATAAGTTGAAAAATAATTCTTTATATGGTAAAACAATGGAAAATGTAAGACGAAGGAGAAAATTCAAATTAGTAAACAGCGTGGAACAATGTCGAAAGTTATCAAATCATCCTCTCTATGTACAGCATAAGATATTTGATGAAGATTTAGTTGGTATGGAAATGTATAAACCTTCAATAATGTTGAATAAATTGATTTATATTGGTCAGGCGGTACTTGACTACAGCAAATTGGAAATGTACCAGTTATACTACAATGATTTGAAAAGATGTCCACTGATAAATAGAACGCGGCTTTGTGGAGGTGATACCGATAGTTTTTTCCTATGTTTGTACACCTCACCATCTGTCAGCCTGGAGGATGTACTGCTATATTTTGGTGAAAAATTTGACTCTTCAAACTATGACAGTCATCACCGACTATACTCAACTACAAACAGAGCCAGATTAGGTTGTTTTAAGGATGAGTGTGCGGGAAAGTTGCTTGAGGAAATGATCTTGCTAAAACCAAAAATGTATTCAATGAAATATCTAGATTCAAGTTGTGATAGCATCAAGCGGGCAAAAGGAGTGCAGAGAGCTGCAGTTAAAAAATTACATCATAATGATTATAGGACTGTGTACTACAGTGAAAAAGATACAAATGAGGAAATGACAATTATAAATTCTAAAAATCACGTATTCACTACAAAATCATTTAGAAAGCGAGGACTTTCACTTTGGGAGGATAAGCGCTGTTGGTTAAATAAAAATCTATCTCTACCATATGGACACTATAGTTTAGGTCTTCCCCCACCTTCAAAGAGAAGGAGATGCCTTCCTGCTACAGGTGACGTAGAAGTTTAAGAAATTTAACAAAGTAAACTAACCAATCACTAAATTTTTGCTTATTTATCCTTAATAATATATAGGTAGATTAAATATAAAATATAATTTCTACATTTTTCGGATGTGTAGAAATAATTACTAAAACATAGGTAGTCCTACTATGAATTGAAGACGTAGCACTCAACATCATTCCGATATGTTGAGATGTAAAATAGCAAGCTTTATCCAAACAAATAAATTTAGGTTTATATTTGAAAACATGCCTCATTACATTAGAATATGGAAATTAAATGACTCGCAAAGCATTCACATAACAAATTCTAAGAAAGTAGTCTTTCGTCACTCAATAACAAATAGTGGTGGAAAACATCGTGGCGTTTGCATTAGCCTTGACGCATTATATTCACTGAAAGACTTCGCTGATCTGATTGACAACCATAAGACACGGATGAAGATTCCGCTCGATCAAAAGGTATGGATAAAGTGTGACTCTACCGTCAAGCTATACGTCTGTTCACCAAAGAGAGAAGATATTGACTATCGATTTTTCCGTTTCAGTGACGTCACATGGAGAAACTTTACAAAAGAGATACTACCACATATGATTTCATTCATTAAGGATGGAGGACATCAAGCGGATGGAAGTCGTGAATCGCATGTTAACTACAAAAGTAAACTCAAAACTCAATCTTCAAGAAATCGAGCGCAACATTCCCAATCGAAAGCAATGGTTATTAATAAAACACAAGATGAAGCCGACAACGAATCTACATCTGGGAAGACCCTCAATGTTAACATGGAGGATACCGAGGAAGGATAAATATGTGACTATCCTATTCTTTCCAAATGGAACAATTCAGTGTGTTGGTGGCTTCACTGACGGTGATCTACCATATCTACGTTCTACGTTGGAAAATTTACTTAGAGACTCATTATCTGAATGGGAAGTGAAGACAATGACTGTGCTATGTGAATTGAACTATCATTATGACTTTCGTAAAGTCACATCATCAAATAATCTCACTTATGAAGTGGAACTATTTCCAGCAGCACAGATGACTAACTGGCACCCATATCATGTTCATGTATTCAATAATGGAAAGATTGTGATAATCGGCATTAAAGACATAAATGATGTTCCTCCCATCCTATGTGATTTGAGAAAAATATTTGTGAAATCTACATTGTAGCTATATAAAATATTTAGAAAAGAACTACATTTGTAAATACATATTGAAATGTAAACATGTTTTGCTTTCCCTCTAAACCCAACGATTTGGAACATAAAACAAGGATATTTACATATAAAATAAAACTTTATTACAAAACAGTTTCAATATACTTTGTAAGAATTACATCATTTTTATAGCAGTCTTTCGAAAAAAGTTGTAAAACACTTTTGCAGTTATTTTTCAATGATCTCTCGTTGACGAAATATAGCACATAACCGCCTCACATGAGAGATACATTGCTTTGGAGTGGAAACGATGTAACTTTCTTAATCGTCCAGGAGAACCTATTCATCCATAGTGCAATGTCATGTAAGCGAGGTAGATTAAGAGAGTCAAAATATTCAGCCACTTTATAGCGATTGATGTACACTGCAATCCAATGTTTACCAGGAAGATTGTTGCTGTCCGTATTGATGATAAGCGAAAAAGGATAGAAAGGAATTGAATTAGGTAAATTATCTCTAGAAAAGTCATCAAGAAATATTGACTTGGAGTAGGGATGGGCATTTCCCATTTTCCTCAAGATTTGTATGTTGCTTAAGTTACTCATCTCTGATAGCTGACAGTTACGTCTCGCATTCTCGTTATTTCAACTTTGCTATCATAGATAGCATAAATGAGGCAAGTAATTGTTTTCTTCAAAGGTGACTCAAATGACACCTCTAGTCGTAGATTACCAGGCTTTGTAACTCCTACGCTTTCACCGCCTAGATCTGCATCTGCTGTGAGATTGTATATAATGAAGAAGTAACCATTTTTATACATATCCATTGTAATTCCATTTGAATCATCTGTGTTAAACATGCTCAGTACAGTGAAAGTAGAACCATATTCACGTGCAAATTTACCCTCTTTAAAATTAGGCTCATAAGCTTTGCAAGCAACATATTTTCCATCCTGATAGAGTGCTAGTTTACTAACGTTAAAGTGTTGGAAATTAAATGGATTCTTTTCAAAAGCACCAATAAATGACTCATTTTCCACAAATGTGATATACACCGCCTTCGGCATCGCAGTGGGAAAAAGATTTGGGTAGGCATGAGAGGATGATCCCGCACCAATTGTGAAGTTTGTTAACACACTGTGATTAACTGGATATATTGCATTGCTTTTCCTCAATCCTGTCGCATGCTCGTTGATGACTGACAGGTTCATTGTTACTCTCCTTACATTAAGCACGGCACTACTTATGTTGATTTGATAGTTTGTAGCTCCAAAAGCCATTAACGCGAACTCAGGATTTGCACGAATAAATTTTATTTGCATTTTAACCTGTGATAGTAGATATCTAGATTGACGAAGGAAATCAAGATAGACAGGTCCTTTCAAGTATAATTCCTTTGAATCTGCTGTCAATTCCATTCGTTTTTTTAAACCTCCATTTGAAACCTCATCAAATTTCCCTTGCTGATCATCATACCAGCCGGCAACTTGCAAGTGTGACTGTTTAGCTTGCTTCTGAAATTCCGTCATTGTATTTATGTATGCTCCATAGGGATATGCTCGATCCCCTCCTTCAATCTGTTTGTCATTCAATATTAAATACACATCTGAGAATAGACTGGCAATAGGAAGATTTGTCAATCCCACTTTATCCTTAGTTGAATCAATATTGGTACCATCAGTCTTCTTAATTTGCATACACAATTCTAAATCAATGGATTGACAGTCAATATAATCTTGTGGATTAGCAGGTATATCAAACTGAATAGGCTGTTGGTTACCATCGATATTTGTTGTGGGGACTATATCAACAATAGTTGAGGAAATAATGTCAGTTTGGTGAGGGGGTGAATCAAAGAAACACAGCTGAATTGATACTCTGCATCGTATTAGCTTTACAAATATGTTGTCTTCCTTCGTTTTGACTTGTTTCCAGTCGCTGTGGAATTTCGTTTGCGCTTTCTTGCTTTCACACGACGTCTTGATTTAGAACGTGCTGCTCTGGTGGGTTTTTTACTTCTCCTACGCCTTTGCTTAGTAACTCGGCCTGATCCAACTTGTCTTGACTTCCTACGTTTCTTCCGAACTGTACGCCTCGTCTTTGTTAAATCATCTAATGCGTCTATGGCAGATTGCTGTGCACGCAATTTCATGGATTCACCGATATTCTCCCCTTGAAGTGCATCAGCTGCAACATTTGCACCAAAGTCTAAAGCTCTGTTTCCAACCCGTTTCATGAATGGTACGCCATACTTTTTGAGTGTTGGGAGAACCATACGTCTTAGTGCACCGTATATGCCTCCTCCAACTTGTTGTCTACCCCCAGCAAACACGGGATAGCCGCTCTGATAGGATGGACCACTGTAAATGCCTGACATTATGTCCTGTAGATAATTATAGATCCCACAATAGCGTAAAGCCTTAATCTCGTGGCCTGATGTGTAGTGTTAAAACAGTAACACCACCACAGAACGATACTACTTCACCTGTATCATAATGAATTGATATGTCAATTCTATTGATGACATTTCTACTCATTGGTACATACATCGTGTTAATAAATTCACTATTGATTAGTTGCTTCCTTACGGATGAGAGAGGAAATATGCGCAGAAGTGGGGCCTCAATGTCGCCAACCCTTGTATATTCAATAATGTTACAATAAACGTATAAGTTACTTATATCACGCTCTAGTGATGGGGCTGTATCGCCTATTGATGTGCCTTCATAAATAGTTGATTTTGAGAATCCCAATGTGGACGTTAACACGCTATCCAGCTTGATAAGAGAGTTCTTCCCTACCTTTAGAATCATGCGTTTCTTATGTGGATCATAAGAAAAGTGATATTCATCTGCATCAAGGTAATCTACACCAAACTCATTTAACTTTGTACACAATTCAGATGGCGTTTTCAAGCTTTCAATGTTCAAAATAACTCTTTTTACAAGTTCACTGGAAGTAGACAATTCATCACCCAATATGTCTTCGCTGTATACGTGGATATCCCATGAAGTATTTGTTGATTCTTTGAGTTTAGAAGAGGACAATTGAACCTTGAATGTATCATTTAACTCTGTCAACCAAGGTGCGCTTTCAAGGCCCTTAAAGATCCCAATCATTTCAGATCCGAATTCAATAACAGCGGACTCAGACTTTTCCAATGGTGTCTTTTTAGTAAAATCAATAAATTCTGCCTCCGTTTCAACAGTAAATAAAGTTACTTTCTCTTTCTTATATTCACAAGTCATTAACGTTTCTGGCACTGATCCTTGAAACTTTCTTGCAAAGTGTTCAACACTTCTAATGACCTCAAATTTATTTTTTACTCGGATGCTCCTTTTTTGTAATGCATACAATGGCACAATTCTACATTGAAAATCAGTGACTTTCCTCTCGGAATTCCACCCACGTCCATTCTACCAATACCTTGATGAGAAAGTTGTTCTGGAATACCCAAAAGTATGACTCAAATCCTTACCTAATACAAGAAGAACATGCTTCCCTTCCTTCATCAATTTTGTTGACCCCTTTATGACTGGTTTGTAGAATTTATTCAAAGTCAGCTTGAAGAGATCATTTATTCGTTCAAACATTCTACCGATTTCCTTTTGTGTATCTTGCAAGCTCATTGTGGGAACCTTAGAATCAAAAGTTGACGTTGCAAATGCCTTTTGAATTTCAATCATGTTTTGGACAGATGGTAAAGATGTTGAAAAAGGATGTAAAGTTAGATGATGAAAAGCCCATGTACCATGTAGACTATTTTGAAATATGCGAAAGCAATCATCCTTCTCTCGTACTTCTTTATGTAATTCAAAATAGTTGTTCTTTAGCAAACTGATATCGTTGTAATAAGTAATTTCAGTTAGAGCAACTTCATGGGATCCATGCAGAGTAATTGGATTAGCGAATTCAACAGAGTAGAGAGATGGTTTCTTACTTGGGAATATCTTGGGGTTGCTATTGCTTGGAAGAATGATATTGAAGTTAGTAGACATGTTGACCTTATATATGTAAGAAGTCACATGCTATATTAGCTTAAAAGTTACGAGTGTCTCCCACCTCCACATTTTGTAGATCCTGGTGCGTTATCCAGCTATTGAATGAATCAGGATATCCTTTCCATTTAACTAGATATTTCCTTTGATTGCCATCGCCTTTCCTCCTAATTTTTTTGTCAATCATATACACCTCTTCACTTCTGTCTACTACTTGCAATTCATAAGAGTAAAATTTTCCTTCAATTGGATTGCCATGGTAATCTATTAATTTATACATGGTGGGTCTAAATTTTGTATTTACTTCATCTACAAAAAACTCTTCTTCAGTCCAATTAGGTAGATACCCCTTCTCAAATGTAGACTTAACCTTTGAAATCCGAACTCTATCACCAAAATTAATTTTCTTTTCATTGGAAATGTTTTTCGCTTTCTTATCATACAATCGAAGCCATACATCCATCGCATTATCTGGGGTAACATCAACAGGTTTCATCTTAATGATTCGATGGTAGCTTTCATTGTAATTCTTAACAAATTTCTGCAGCTCACCTATCCAAACATGTGTATTTTTTGCAGTGAAATAGCGCCATACTTTTGTCTTCAGTGTGCGATTGAACCTCTCAACCATGGCAGCTTTATAAGCACTTTTGACACTAAACAATTCCACATTATGACTTCTAAGGAGATTTCGAACATGAGAGTTTCGAATTCCTTCCCTTGATCGGTCTGTATTCTTTGCGGAACACGCCCCTCATCGAAAATGCTCTGAAAAGCCGCTTCAACTTCTGGTCCTCGTTTAGATTTCAGCGCACGTGCCCAAGCATAGCGAGATAAAATATCTATTACGGTTAAGATGTATTTATAGCCATCATTGTACTGTGATATCTGTTGCATGTCAGCCAAGTCCGCTTGCCATTGACTATCTATATTGTTAACAACATATTTTCTTGTTGGAAACCACTTTCTCACATTTTTGTGAAGAGTGTAAGTCGGTTGACTCCTTAACGACTTCTTGACTTTCTCTATCCCCACACCTGCTGCACGAGCTAGAACCTCCGGACGACTGAAACTTGCGGGGTGATTTAAGTCGTAATGAATCTTTCTGAGTTTCACTGCTGTACTCATCGTCTTTGTTTTGATTTGCACGCGTATTACTCCCACAGCAACTGCTAACACAATTGATATCAACCTCTATGCCCTCTTCTCCTTTACCTTCGAGCGCAGATTTCAAACAGCAGCAAAACGTTTGTAGCGACATGATATGAGAGAAGCAAAGCTTAATTTATATTTGCTTAATATTTACTATAATCCTTTCCAACACGCATTGAGCGCCTAGTAGCTCTTTTTGGTTGAAGATCATCGGGATCATGAAACTCTCGCTTGACCGCCATCGTGGGTGTTTTACTTTTTGTTTCATCTTGTAATTGACCCTTGTCCAACTCATTCACAGTCGGTCCTCCAATAATATTGTGTGGTACATTTTGATCAGATAAAATTTTCTGAAAATATGACCACCCTTGTGGTGCACCTAGTTTTCGCCTTACATCTCTGACAGCATATTGCAGAAGGTCATCTATGTGACTATTTCTAATAACATCACCAGTTGTTTCATCTATTATCTCCCCTCTCTCATTGAACTTGACATGTGGATCAATGAAGTCAAATAATCGCTCAGCGCGCACACGACATGGTCGAGGTGTTGACAAGGTTATAAATCGTCGCAACTTATCACGAATCTGTCGACTCTCATCAACTGCATTCGTCGATAGGGATCCTTAATCTTCTGAATTTCCATATCCTTTTGTGTTAGTTCCTTAAGTTGATTCGTAATAGGTTGATCTATATTTTGGACTTCTTGTGCACTTTGTAATGTAGTCAATTGTATATACTCCTCTTGAGGAATGACTACCATCTTTGAATACGACATGTTTGTAATAATAATAAGGCAACAAAGTACATTGCTTAAAACTAGCTGTGAACCGAGAAAACTGTCATTGGTTCAGCGGAATTAGGTATGATATTTGTTCGAAATCGAAGTCGTTCCGGACATTCCTGGGTTAGATCAATAAATAGATAGCCATGTGGTTTCTTAGTTACATCTTCATATATTTTTGAAAGAACTTTAGGTTGTTGAGGTAATATCTGTCTACTGAGATGATGTATCTGACTGCTGTCTCTTGGATTTTTAAATATTGCCAAATAATGTGTATTCAAACTCCTAGTTCTTTGCTCTTTCCCTCCATCAAAAATGTTTTGGGTGATATAAATAATAAAAGCTTCCCTATGATGTGCAGTTTGAATGAACATTACAGTTACATCCTTTGAAGATTTGCTTTCACGTAATAGATCATCTAATACTAGTAAGTCACCTGCTTTGATGTCTTCAGTTGTCGGTAACCCTTGCTTCACATCATAACCTTTCTGGCGAAGTGCAGAATGTAGTTGTGGTTGAAATATGCCATAACACCATTTAACTCTTTTAATTTCTTTATTAAACATCTCATTTCTAAATTGTAGTAATTGAGTTACAAAAGCAGTTTTACCGGACTGACTTGGTCCAGCCACACACATTGTGCGATCAGTGAATAGGCGAAAATCTGTCATCCTGAAATTTCAAAAGCTTTGAAGACCAACACCCACCAGTTTGCTTAGAATAAAACAAGTCATGTTCCATAACAACTTTATTTACATTTAGAAACTTTCATTTCACATTCACAGCATTTGTGTTTCCTCATCAATGTCAGCATTAAAATAACTTCTCGCGTCAATTTGAGCATCTTGGCGTTTCAATTTCAACTTAATACTCCCTTCCTTGGATTTCCGTCCGCGCTTTTTGCTTTCTTCAACATCCTTCCCATCTTTTTAAGTAGATTTATCGATGGTGATTAGACACTTATCAATCGGCATTGGCTCATAAACCAACTGTAGAACTTTCATTTGTAGCGATGCCACTTTTTCGGTTGAGCCGTGAGCACCAATGTATAGTCCGTTGACGTGTATTAAACCCATGTATCGTCCGCGCTTCAGATCATCACACGCCATTGTATTTCTAAGTAGATCGAATGCTTGAAAGTGATCGGACAATTTCAAGAATAGCGTATCGAACTCGGGTAAATCCTTATAGCCACTTCCTTCCTCTAACGCCTTCCTCCAATGTGTAGGAGCACTTTCGGGCAACACAACGCATTCCTTCGCCAAAGAGTCGATGGTTTTGAGTATCATCTGCTGCCATTTCGGAAAGGTTACTCGCATTTGTCTCATGTTGCTATAACCAGATGAAGACATACCATTACTGTGGAAAAATGGAACTTGAAGGTAGAAACCATCGTCACCATAGCTCAACGTTTGGAAGTAAAAGGTATTTCCAATCCCTTGAACCTTCCTTGTCGGTCGGAATTTAAAGAGATCACGTTCAAATGAGTCGCTCTCCTCCCTAACTAAACATTTTTTGAGACATAATTCAATGTTGTACTTATTCGGAGCTTTTCAACCGTCAGCGATGAATAATAGCTTGAAAGTGATTAAAGAGTACAAGCGCGTCTCTCTTATATACATATTCACATGAGTCATCAATCAATGATGACGTGTCAATCCATGATTCGTCGTCTACAGCAACACTGCGGCACCTGCCACAACTTTCCTTAGTGGACTGTTGAGTACATTGTAAATGCTGTTTCCAATATCATTCAACATATTCAAAAACCCACCACCTCCACGCTGAACTAAGTTCCGCCTTTTCATATCACTGCTTCTTGGATTTGAAAATTTTCTAATGCTGTTTAGAGAATCAGTACTCAATAAAGGTTTGTATATTGGGAGGCATTTGTGTATTGCAAAAGCCAAATCACGAATGAAATCATCACTGGAGTTTTGAATTAATTTGCACTTAACTTTATTGTTTCGCATGCTGTTTAACTTTCGCAACGCCTTCTTAAACTGACTTGAAGGTCTAAAAGAACCATTCTTCCGAGAAAAAGATGCCTTCCGTTTTGCAGTCATTTTTATTGTGTTAAAAGCAAAGCATTTATAAAAATATACATTTTTGCTTAGTTCCATGCAACAAAGTCAAACGGTAACAGATGGTAGGTCGTAGTCATCAACATCACTCAAGGTCTGAGTCGTTGCAGTTATAAGCTGTTCTATATTGCACATTAAATACTTTGAGAGGACAGCATGAACAGCATGGTTTTGAAGCGAAGACTTTTAAAAGATTAGCATAGTATGCTCTAAACTTGATTACGTCCCGATCATCTTGCACTGCCACATTGACGCTCATAGACGGGGGTCCGGTAAACATGTCCACCTTGAATTTGTCACCATTTTCCTCATAGTGGCTAAATACGATTATATCATGCAAACAAGTCCTCAATTTCCGTGTTCTCATTTCACAATAGCAACGAGAACTCTGTGGAATAGCTTCCGTCAAACTCAGAGGCTTGAACACTTCATCGAGCCAAAATCTTAGTACTCGCGTAAGGACATTGGTCAATGTCCTCATAAAGAGTTTCTGAAGTTCAATATCATCTTCACAATGATAGAATGTGACAATATCCTCCA
This sequence comes from Prostheceraeus crozeri, assembly GCA_907163375.1. NCBI lineage: Eukaryota > Metazoa > Platyhelminthes > Polycladida > Euryleptidae > Prostheceraeus > Prostheceraeus crozeri. The sequence continues at coordinate 73,212 of CAJQUW010005440.1, forward strand.
TCAGATCTATGAGATCAGCTTTGTAACCAGTAACATCATTTGCAGAGTAGAAAATTTTGCTAGTAAACAGATTGTCTTTGTGAATAATTGAAACAGGAATGATCGTGGTAAATGGCATGTTTATCAATGTTTACAATCCTCAACAAGTATGGTTGTAATAGAAGTGTGATAACCTTATATACAAAAGCTGCATAATAGCAACCAATCACAGACACGCATGATGACTCATCATGAACGATATACAGTAACTGTTGAAATTATTTCTTCATCACAAAGGGGACAAAATGTAGTTTCCAAGGGTATATAGCATGTAGAACACATGACAAAATGAGAGCATGGTAACAAGAGAAGGGATTTTTCCCGTTCAAAACCAAAGTAAGTATATAAGGGAAGTATGGAATCAATGGTTGATTTGTGGCGACAGCTATGATATTACTTTTTCGCCAGCTCTTATAAGCAGTTTTATTTGATATCGCAATTGACAACAGACTAGTATTGAAATATTGAATAGAAGGGGCTGAATAGCTATGTCAAAACTATGAAGTAGTGAAAAATTACATAGTTATCCGTAGACATCTGGAAGACAAAAACATGAGATGAAGAGCCATTTCTATGGTTAAAATGCTAGATTCGATTTGGCATAGAAATTAATTGATTATTAAGGTATAGACGACTACAAACCACTCTATACGATTTAAGGACGGGGGTACTTATGATTGCATTCATGTACTGTGTATGAACGTGTTTACAAAATTTTGCCCACTGAACATCTGAAAATCTTTGTATCAAATCTAGAAATGCTTCATTTTGTTATTGATAGCCAATTGTACATACATTCATTGATTAGTTTTAAATTTCCATTCATGAATGTATGTTGGAAACATGATAAACCTTACCTACATTATATACTCTTAGTCCTATTTTTTTCATCTGATTATGAAAGCATCCTATGTGAAATTTAACAATTATTTTATTGACATCCTAACATATTATTTTTTTCTTACATCTGAGTATTCCCTCGTATTCCCTTCTATGATCAATAGCGGTATTTGATGATCCGTGTTGAGATGACAACTTATAAAGAAATAGTCAAATTCTGAAATGTTGTCACTAAATTATTGATGTATCACGTAAATGACTGTTTTTGTTAGTTATGAAATAATGAAAAATGATGAATGACGCTCCAGCCTTAAGCTGCAGATACTTTGTATTAATTGCATTCGAGTATATTGAGCAATTAATACAATAGTTCATCGGCTTTCGGCAATCACTGAAAAGTAAAATTATATTCACAACAGAAAGAGGAAAGCAACACGAAACATTCAGATGCAGATGAAAGCATTTGGGACGCAGCTTTGATTTCATCGGTTGGAACATCATAGGATGCATCAATTCACAAAAGGCCTTCAACCGAAACTTGTATTATAAAGCTATATAGAATAGACCACAAAACGTTTCACTTTTGATTTGATCACTTGTGCCAATTAAATTTCGAGTGCTGCTCATTCAAGTTTATGTCTAGACGTTGCGAATAATTATCAATTAATTACACCGTACATGTTCATCTAACATCGGTATTAAGCATTTCAAAGTGCAGTATAGAGTACTGAATACTGATTGCCTCATACTGCTTCACGATGTTGACAAAAATGCACATATATAGGGATGATCAAAGGTAACTTCCTAAAGCAATATTTCAATTATATTTCAATTTCAATATCCAAGAAAGTAATAGACATGAATAGCATTTTTTCAAGACGGAAATTTACTGGGCATTCAAGTTTATGACAAATTATTTTGGCAGCAAAATCTCTCAGAATTTTTATTATTTCGCTGTGAATACCCCGCTGTTGCTCCTCTTGCGAATATGTAGGCTATCTTTACTTTAACAAATAATGTTTCACCTATAGGCCTACTAATAATTGCTCCAGCATGACTTCGAAAATTTTCGGTGCGAGCAGGTGAGTGCAGCGCACGCCCATAAAAAATCATTGTTTTCATCAGCTAATATCATAAAATAAACTTACAGTAGTTATTTTGGACATTTTCAAATCATGATAAATATAAATTTCGGTTGAAGAAACAGCTTTTCTAAATTGATCAAAATTTGATTATTAAGCTTCTGTTAAAGGCTTAAATAAAAAATATTGCAACAAATGTGTCAGACTCATCACAATACAAGTTTGTAGGCATTCGATTCATCTAAAGGCCGATACAGTACAACCAATTATTGTGATGTAATCAAATCGATCTGTAGGTCATCACTACCACATTGGTTGCTTACCACTGACGGTACTTATGGGCTATCTCCCCCCCAGGTTTTCTAATTTGTCTAAAATCTACTGATATGAATCAATCGTCACTAAACTTCGGATACACGTACTTAAGCATGTTTTCTACCTAGATGCAAAATTTTATGTAGATCGGATAAGTACTTTTTGTATTAGATACAATAATGTGAAGTGGAGCGATGTCAACAGCTTGCTTGATGTGACTTCGTCTGTTCGACGCATCATTGCTACTCGTGTGTGCATTGTTCTCTCTCCCTCTTCGTCTTATCCACTGATATTTGAAATCTTCCCACGACCACTACCTTGCCATACCTTTATTAAGCCAAGCATATTAATATAAGGGATGTGGTCTGGTCATCATCGCTTGACGAGCTGTCGTGAAATGACTTTGTTAACCTCAAGTGTTTTCTGTTCAGACGATGAGGTCACTGACAAGTCAGATCAAGCTATCGGCATCGCTGCACTTTAAGTTATCGCTCCTAATTTTAAAATGACCTCTCCGATTTGCCTAAAACTTGGTATGTGGCTAAAGAATATACTCACTTACGTGTGTTTAAAGTTTTGTGACGATTGATTCATTTTATCAGATTTTAGACAAATTTGAAAACGTGGAGGGAGATAACCCATAAGTACCCCACTGACATAAGTCATCATGTCATAGTGGCTATCATTGAGCAAATAAACAGATTTCTTACCAACAATGTCTGATTCGCCCTAGTTTGCCGCATGTCAAAAAGCTTCATCCGAATAGCTATGCAAAGGAATCAGTGCCCGCTTTAACATTTTGAATATGCCTACTCCTACAGATTAAACAAGTGCATCAATTTGTACCTTCTGATATGCCTACCACTGTTCTCAAATATGTTGATTTCACATCAAATTAAAAACTGTACAATTACTGAAGAATAATGATGATCATGTGGAAATCGCGGACGAGCAGCGACTACGAATTGCCAAGAAGACAGAATCAGTATGTCATTACATGTATATGCTAAAAATCTGTAAAATTTCCAATAAATTTGATACCATGAAACTTTGGTAACGTGTTCAGTAGACAACCACTTCTAAGAAGCAATTGCTTAATTCCAACGATGAATGCCTAAATAAATTATGCGGAATATTTGAAGTGATCATGCAAAAATGTAACCGCTCAGCAAAGACAGTTACCATTTCGACGAATTGTTGCGTCTGGAAACCTCACTGTATAGTTATGGCTGCTGGCACCCACTTTTACATGGGAATAACTTGGCCTCAGTTGTCTGGTTATTTACACGCAACATTGCGTGTGAATAACCTCACGTCTTTTGACATCGGATCAAATCAAGCCTTGTTGGCAACTAAAAATTAATTTCATTTTTGCTAATTGAATTAAAGAACCGCTAAGTTTCTTTTTTTGAAAGCACTCTTACAAATAGACTCTCTCAGCTGCCACTACTCTTTCTCTAATAGGCCTACTAAAATTGTTATTAAAATGTGTTCGTTATCAAACATAGTAACTTGGAAGAAGCTTTTCGTATAACATTCATGATATGGTAAACTGGGTTGAATCGGATCAATAGTGCGAAATTGAACTTGCTGCCCAGTCATAATGGGCATGGCGGAAATTATTGCACCTTATACACTTATCGTCTTTACACACAGTTTCATTATATGCCAAAAATTTGATCGACTTACTGATCCAGTTGATTGCGTCAAACTTTTTTTTACAAGATCGACCATTAGACAGAGTGTTTGTCAACCTTGAACATCATCATGAACGAGGTTGTGTGGACTATGTAGTTAGCCATCACTGAGTTGCCACTTAAAAATTATATTTACTTTTAATAAAATGAAATGTATAACTGTGGATGGGTGATATCAACTGCATCAGATGTAGTGACTATACTCGTGTTGCAAAACTTTCAGTTGATTCAATTAACTATCATTAACATCAACTTACCAGACCCCATTTCACGCACTGATCATAATGATTCCCTGAGCAGCAAAATTTAGAACATCGTGCGCCTTGTGAACAGTCACAGTAGTGACTGTCTGTCTGCTTCCTTAGTTAATAAAGCAATGAGACAGCGACTAAGCATGACGTCACAACAGTGAAAACGTAGAGTGATTTGTTTGGGAACTTCTCGCTCAATTATCATGAAGATGGTGGAATCTCCTGCAACTGGTGCACTCAATGCATGAACACAGATATCAGTAAAATAAGAGCATGAGGGGCTGTTTTAGGACAAGCGCAAGAGTCACGTGCGTTAACCACGCGGAGTTGATCTTCACTGGCAGATGAAACGCTAAAGAACCATCTAAAGCACAAAAATGTTGTTAAAATAGCGAGCAAATATTCCTTTCTTCTCATTCCAGGAAATATTTGTATTAGATGCATCTTCAATATGTAGATAAACAATATCTGAGAGCCAAATGACACGATTTCTCCACTGTTTCATCTATAAAGCCATATTATTCAGAAATGACACGTTCAACAACAAAATTGATGTGAAAATGAATAAAGCAGGAAATTTTATGTAGGAATCACTAGGATAATGAAGTTGTCACCAAATATTCTAGCCACAGTGTTTTCTTGAAATTGATGAATATGAATATCTGAAAATTATTTTGGCGAAAAAAGATGGCGGATTTGTCGCCACAAAAAATACATTAGAGTAATGGGGAGTTTCCACACTTGATATATTTAAACACTTTGTTCAAAACATCTAATACAGTTCCGTTCACATAATAATTCAAACGTCTCTGCTTCTAATTTCTTTCTGAAGTCACTTTCATTGATAGAACATTTCGATAAATCAATTGAAGGTTTCACTTTTTTATCTCCGTTTCAGAAAGTTCCAATTTCATCCTCCTAATTTCACTGTCTTTTAATGTAGCATTGAGAAATCTTCTATCCAACTACGATCCAAATTAGCATTCATGGTATGTTCATCCAGATCCATTAGTCGTTCAACTAAATCACCAGCTTTGATATTTTCATTTAGATATGTAACAGTTTCTATAGCCTTTAGCGAATAACCAAGGTTTCTTGCAACAATCCATGAAATTGGGAAACTAGTCATCAATATTCACATCAACAAACAACTTTCACGTATTCGTAACTTAACCTAGTTATGAAAATCAATACAATTGTCATCAATGGTCACAATTGTCGCATTTGAGCAAGCAGTCTCAAAACAAACACCTGTTTAAGTACCGAAATAGATGTTCGCATCCGTATTCTAATTCACATACTCTAACTCAATTTCGGAACAAGCCGTTCCGATCTCAACACACAAATAAGTGTACCGAATCATTAAGTATGATCTCAATTCGCCCATCAATCGGAACGCGGTTCCTATTTACATGTTCCTATCCATGTTCGCATTCATTGGCAATTCGGAACATGTTCCTATCCATGTTCGCATTGGCAATTCAGAACATGTTCGCATTGGCAATCCGGAACATGTTCCTATCCATGTTCCTATCCATGTTCGTATCCACTATCAGTGCGTCCGGAATACTAACTACTTCCGTGCCATGAAAATTGAAAAGAATGATCAATATTCAAAACCATACCATACAAGAGAACCTGATACACCCTATTTCTCTAAATTAATAAATGTGTCGTTAACCTTACCCTATTGAAAGACAGAGAGCATAAAGTAAAAATTGTTTATGAAAAGTCGGTTAGAAAAAAATCAGTTGAATGAGTGTTAAGACTAAAATCAGTGATGATTTTTTTACTGAATTTTCACCCCTAGCACAGCTATGAGCCATGAACGAAGCTAGGGGTTACTCAATGAAAAACTAATAAATTGTATTACTTTAAATAAATAAAAGAAAAAAAAACAGATCTTCTAATCTGATTAAGCTGCCCCCATCAGAAACCTATTCGCACGCCTCTTGAAAGTATCAAGATTGTATTGGTCAGGGAAAGTGGTCTGGGGAAGCTGATTCCAAAGCTGTGCCGTGCGAACAAAAAAGCTTTTCGAGCGACTCACAGTACGTGCGCGTTCTAAGCTCACATTATAGCATGTGAGTGCATTAGCTCTGCGTGTGCTTCTGGAGAAGATCTTAGGTTTGGGTACGCACTCATTTACTGCAGAGCTGCTTCTACCGAAATAGTACCTGTAGAAGAGACTGAGTGAAGCAACATCCCGTCTGACGGAGAGCGGCTGCAACTTGCTAGCAAGATTTTCACCCATGAGATTCTTGACACGTTTCTCAACCCGTTCAAGGAAGTTAAGATGCGTTTGTGGGGCGCCTGCCCACAGATGACAACAATACTCCATCAGAGGACGAATAGTGGACTTGTAAAGATAGCAGATAGTCTGTGGTTGAAGATAGCTGCTAGCACGATAGAGACTACCAATGCGTTGAGCTGCCTGCTTGCTAATGGATTGGATGTACGGTTTCCATGACAAGTCTTTCGTAACCGCCAATCCAAGGAAGGAGATGGAATCTTGTTCTCTGATCCTATTATCTGACATCTTAATGCTATGATCATCATCTCCTTTAAGTCGTGAGTGCAGAATACTCTGAGTTTTTGAAGGATTGAAGGAAACAAGCCAATTGGCGCCCCATTCTGAGACCCTGCGTAAGTCTTCATTAAGAACGTTGCATAACTGCTGACGTTGCTGAGCGTTTTTAGCGAGTCGCTCATTGGAATTGAAGAGTGTTGTGTCATCTGCATACATCACCAATTTACTCACTAGGCAGTCTGGGAGGTCGTTGATGTACAGCAGAAAAAGAGTGGGTCCCAAAATTGACCCTTGAGGAACTCCTGCATTGACAAACTTGGTGGAAGACTTTTGGCCATCTAAGACGACAGATATCTGCCGGTCACTAAGGAAAGAAGCAAGAAGTTTGTGGAGTTGATCAGCAACTCCATAGGACTTTAGCTTCATAAGGAGTCCTGATGCCAGACTTTATCGAATGCCTTGGAAATATCCAAGGCAACTGATCTCGTCTCACCTTGTCTGTCAAGGACACGACTCACATGTTCAGTGACATATGAAAGAAGATCTGCAGTTGATCGAGAGTGCCTGAAGCCATACTGTTCTTCTGATAGAAGGTTCTGAGTTTCAAGGAAGTTAACAATGTGTTGGTTAATCACTGCTTCAAAAATCTTGCCAGCAATTGGAAGCAGGCTGATAGGACGGTAACTAGATGGAAGAGATGAGTCAGAACCTTTCTTTGGAACTGGAACCACGGAAGCTACTTTCCAACAAGAGGGAAACTCGCCGGTGGATACACATCTACTGAACAGTTTAGATAAAAGTGGAGAAAGCTCAGGTGAGAGATGCTTGAAGACCGAAACCGGGATGCCGTCTGGTCCACTAGACTTAGAGCTATCGAGACCGGCGATGATCTTTTTGACGTTTCGGACTGTGACTGAAGGAGGACTAACTGTCTCATCAGTGCGCATGGGAATTGGAGGTGGAATTCTACCTCCATCGTCTAATGACGAATTCTTCGCAAACTCTTTGCAAAGAAGCTCGGCTTTGTCTGCTGAGGTTGTCGCCATAGAAGTACTGACTTCGGCATGACGGAGTGCTGGGATGGAGGATTTGTTCCTATTGGTGACACTGTTGTAAATCCTCCAGAAGTCCTTAGAGCCAAGCTTTTGGGTAGCAATGGATTTTCGTACATACAAAGCGTAACGGCTTTTGGCCTGATGTATGGTTTCCTTGCAATGTCTACGTGCGGTTTTGTACAATTCAAGATTGCCAGCGCTACTGTCACGCTTATACTTATGGAAAAAGTGGTCACGCTGGCAACTTGCAGCTGCACATTCTGGTGTAAACCAAGGTTGTGAGTGAGGCTTCATTTGGAAAGTACGGTGAGGGATGTAGGCCAACATCTCTATCTGAAGCCACTCTGTCAGTTCTTGCGCCGACTTGTGGACGTTCTCGATCAGAATCAAATTCTCAGCTTGAACTTGACTAAGAAAAGTGCTGAAGCCACACCAGTCTGCTTTGGAGAATTGATAAACTGTTCTATGGAAGGGTGCAGACGGTGTGGAGCAAACTTGTTTGCCAGAAACTGTGATAACACAGTGATCAGACGTGCCGAGGGGAGAAGTAACCTTGTGTGAAAAACAAGTTGGATTTGAGGTGAGAAACAGGTCAAGGAGATATCCAGTATCCCCAGCTCGGTCAGGCACTCTGGTAGGACAAGTGACAATTTGACTAAGGTTGTGAGAGACAGCGAAATCCTGGGCTGCCTGACCGGAGAGATCGGTGTTGCGTGAGTGCACAAGCCAGTCAACATTGTGCACGTTGAAGTCACCAAAAACGGCAACTTCAGCGCTGGGATACTCTTGTAGAAGAGAATCGATCTTGTCAGAAAGAACATTGAAAATATCCGCATTAGTTGATGGAGAGCGGTATAGGAAAAATAGAAGAAGAGTGGTCTTCTGCAGCGGCGCAATGAAGGCAAGATACTCATGCCTTGGATCCTCTGAGCTACAAAGCCATCTCAAGGGAAGGCTTGTCTTGGCATAGACTCCAAGACCATGACAAGGTGCTTTATCCATCCGGTGAAATATGTATCCATCAGGAGTAACGTCGCTTGATGACACACTGGGATCTAACCTGGTTTCCGACAGGGCTAGAAGATCTGGTGACTTACCTTGCAGGAAGATGTTGATGTCGTCGTAATTGGACCTCAGTCCTCTTACGTTGCTGAAGCTGATCCTGAGAGGGGTTTTGAGCTTGACGGCTTGACTACGTTTCTTGTGTGTCTTTCTCATTTTCATAATTTCTCATGGAATATCAATCAAATAAACGAAAATTATACTGTACAACAAAGTGATGCAAGAAACTTTGGAAGGCATCAGAAAAACGTAAATAATAGCAACAAAGCTGCAATAAATAATACGCAAAAAAAGACACTTATAGGCACAGTTCATGTCGCAAAAGCTTGAAGAAACCCAAATGAGAACCCCTTTGCCGTAACAATGGGTACAAGTCAGGTAGGCCACAGAGGAACCGGATACAGCTACACGGGCTAAACCCCTCAGTAAAGCTACCCACGCATGTCCGTGGCAGTGGAACTGTACCGCCTTTTTTCGAGCAGTTGACCGGGCCTGCCTCCCAAAGCATTACCAGTGGGTTCGGGACCCTCGAACTACCTGACGCCCGTATGCCGTGAATACGTTGGATCTGTCACACCTTAACCTGCAACAAATGGGGAAGTGCAAAAGAGAGCAGTGGAAGGAAGTTCGATCACAAATGAGCCAAATAAGTGCCATGCCCAAAAACCTGATTCAACAACATGAAACATCTGATGACTGTTCATATCTCGCAAACCAGGGAGTGGTGTTAATTGGGACGGCCGAAGCCTACCACACATTTAAAATAAACAAACGTGGAGAAAAAGAATGAAAAATTACTCAATCATAAATAAATTCAATGACCAGTAAAATAAAAATAATATTCCAGAGCCTGCTAGTTAGCCGGAGCACGGTCACAAACCGCCGACAATAAACCTTTCCGACAAGGTAGAACCCAAAGAAGCATGAGCTTCAGACGACAAAGTCTTATTGCGACTCCGTTTTCACCCTTTCACCGCTTTGAGGCCGCAGGTTGAGTGAGAAAGGGTATGATGCTTTGTCCTTGTTTCTAAATGTCACCCTCGATCCTCTAACAATAAATATACCGACTTCAATATTTCGAATGATAGTTTTTGTTCAACTCCAATTCACCACATCATTATAATCTTCGCTTTCTTTCTTTGCTATCTTTGTTGCCAATGACGGCACCTAGTTCCCATCTTACTGTAATATTTAGATAAGCCACCACTCATGAAACTTTTTGCCTTATTGTGCTATGTTATCTTCACATTTTCTTGAACCCTATATCTCAATTTTTATACATTTCTAACATTTCAGTGATTTTGAATTTCATATCCTGTTTGCCTTTTATCGTGAACATGTTTGTCCGAAGGACATCGAAATGCATCGATATTAAAAGTTGAACATTTTCGACCTATATTTTTAGACATATATATGTATATATATATATATATATATATATATATATATATATATATATATATATATATATATATATACAAGGTGTTTCAAAAGTAGGCTAACAGTTGATTTTGCCCTAGGAAATCTATGTTGACCGTTCTATTGGCGATTTACACCTGAATCAGTCGATGGATATCCATGATCAGTCCAACATGAGCCATAGACTTCGAAGTAATTGCTACTATCATTTAGAAGTCTATGCAGTAGCATTCCATTGGCAAAGGAATTTTGAAATCTATCATGGACAAGATATAGCACCAATCTGACATTATGTACATGGATATGTTCAATTAATTTGATTTGAATCAAACACTGTTAGTTTGACTTGAAGTGAATTAAACAAGCTTGAAGCTTTTTTGAATTTGCTGCTTCTGTCATGTCAGGTCATCTAAAAGATGATCAGAGAAAATGGATTTTGAAATCCTTTTGGAAAAACAAGAATGCTGAAAAGGTGCGAATGGAATGGAGAGATGCCTTTCACAGCAATCCTCCATCAAGATTTGCTATTTATCGCATTCGAGATAAATTTGAAAAGACCGGTTCGGTAGAGAATGCACCGAAGTCAGGACGCCCTCGATCAGTTTCAATAACATCAAACGAGGAGCTAGTGGCCCAAACATTTGTTCAAAGTCCGAAGAAGTCAACAAGAAGAGCCTCATTGGAGTTGGACATTTCTCTAAGCTCTACTTGGAGACTGATGAGGAAAGTTGAGTTGAAACCATACCGACCCAGACTGTTGCAGCACCTTCTACCGGATGATGCTGAACGACGCTTGCAGTTTGCTGTGCTCATGTTGTCGGAAATTCGGGAGAACCCAGATTTGCTTGACAAGATAGTTTGGTCTGACGAAGCCAGTTTCAAACTATCAGGTCACGTAAATAGACATAACTGTGTCTACTGGTTCCCTGAAAATCCGCACATGGTATCAACAAATGAGCTGAACCAGCCTGGCTTAACCGTCTGGGCCGGTATGTCAAGCAACGGTGTGATTGGGCCAGTATTTTTTGAAAGAACTGTGACGGCTGAGGTGTACCTTCAAATGCTCCAATCCTTTGCGATTCCTGAGATGCAGTCATTGAACAACTTCAATGAGCTGTACTTTCAGCAGGATGGTGCACCAGCGCATTTTGCAGTGAGTGTCAGAAGCTATCTGAATGACACTTTTCCAGGAAAGTGGATCGGGAGATGTGGTAGCATGCTTTGGCCTCCTCGCTCTCCCGATCTAACTCCGATGGACTTTTTCTTTTGGGGCGTTGTAAAGGAGAAAGTGTACGGACGAAAACCTCACACACTTTCTCAACTCCGCTCCTACATTACAGATGCCTGTCAAGAGATCAGTGATGACAGGAACATATGCAGAACTGTGTGCCACAGTGTGGCCGAAAGACTACAAGAATGTGCCGATGTCCATGGTGGACATTTTGAGCATTTGCGTTCGTGAATTTTTGCAACTTTAAGTTGATTAATTTTTTGATATGTTGAATAGGCCTTGGTTATTCATTTGTTCATTTTTTGTTAGGAAACCAAGCAAACAAAATGGTAGTTGTTTTAATGTTAATACCTTTATTAATTTCAGCCTCCTCTAGGCCATCGTCAGAAGCTTCTGACGATGGTCTAAGAGGAGGCTGGAATTAACAAAGGTGAAGGACATTTGGATGTCAGCTGTTCTTCCTTCTTCGCCTCTCTGTCTTGTGTTGACGACAGCGTCTTCGTGCACCAGGCTGAGGGGCGCGGAGGACATTCGAATGTCAGCTGTTCTTCCTTCTCCGCAGTAACACTGAAACAACTACTATCTTGTTTACATGGTTTCCTAATAATTTTTTTTTGATAGATGTTGGATAGTTATTCGACTTCTCATGATCGGTATAGATTCAAATTGGGTTGTAGTGAAATATGTAGGCATGAAAACACTGGAGATCATGAGATATTTTAATATGATTTACGCGATGTCAAAGAGTATTGAATTTTTGCCCCTTACGAATACAAGGCATATTAGCTATCTGTGGCATCGTGAAAAAGATTATTATGACATAGCTTATTAATCTATAGCATTAAGACATAGCTTTTCAAGGCCAATTTCTACTGTTAGCCTACTTTTGAAACACCTTGTATATATATATATATATAAGCAGGAGTTACAAAAACTGATATCGCAATTAATTTTGGCTAAATTGATAAAATCCTTTTCCACCTGACGACAAATAATTTTGGTTGGTTCAGAACTTAATTTAAAAGCTGTTTTAGAAAACCATTTTATTACTGCTCCGGCGCTTCGGTTATCAACAGTAACCATCTTCAGGGAAATAAATTACTACAACTAACTCTAGACTGATAAAAAATTCTTACGTAAAGCTTAAAAGAGTTCAAAATCACTAAAGTTCTATGAAATTATTGGAGGGAAAATACAAAGAAATCTTATAAGACAAGTAAACGTCTGGTAAGCCCTTGATCTTGGCGATTTAGTGTCGGCTTTATAGCTTTGATGTAGATAGCTTCAGCAATTTCTAGGTATCTTTGATGATGATAATATGCAATGATCGCAGTGTTTTGATGTGCAATGATCTCCAATTTTGATGTTCGAATGTTGGATTAGATGGGATTTGATGGTACCATTTGAGACATGCTGTTTGCATCGTTGCTTGAGTGTCATTGCCGTATATCCCACGTATTCAGCATCCTTACAGGTGCTGTCAGGACATTTGAAGTGATATACGACATGGTCCTCAATTTTGTTTTTGGTGGAGGTTTTCAACGCATGTATGAGTTTCTTTTGTTGGTAATATATGCGGATCTTGACATGCAAAGGAAATTTAAAGAAAGCGAAAATGATAAAGCAACTGAAGACACGACTTCACTCAATTTTTATTTCAAGGGACAATGGGTGGAGCGAAAGCTGAGGAGAAAAGGCTAAATGCAATAATCAAGAACAATGTCAAAGGAAACGGTGAAATCGATGTCAAACAGCTCGATGTGGGCAATATTACTTCACCCACTTCAGTCTCAAGATCTTGTGGTTGTCATTCAGTTCAATCCCTGATGGTCTCCTACGACTTTAGAAGTGCTAACTTTTCAGGCGAAGTCTCACTGTCATGGCTGAAACCTTCGGCTATCGAAGTGAACTCCTCAACTCGACTGAAGACAGAGAAGGTTCGCTTCTTACCAATCGAATAATCGTCCGATCTGTTCGTAAACTTGTCTTTCTTTTCCCACCGGATCCAACTTTTCTGGAAAGGGAGAAAAATTCGTTTTCCACCTTTGGACGGTGGTGTTTGGGAAGCTTGCTTTTCGGCTGACTAGCCGTTCTGACTGTCCTAACAAAATAGCAGAGTCGTTACCCTTCAAACAACTTTCACAAGCTTCGAATCAGTCATTATGACATACGATGAATTCAAAAATGAGTAGAAATTCAATGAAGACAACTTTTCAACAATCAACAGAAACAGAAAATTATGCAGTGAATATGGGACATCATAACTTCCCTAAAAGTTCACCGATTTCGCCGAGCAATACATCAAAAGAGTGCTCAGAGAAAGCCCTTTTACCTTGTGTTTTACCTCGTTTTACTTTCATTGTCATGCTCACATGTTTTTAAATTGAACATTTGAGATTTCTTTAAGTGGCGATTTTCACATTTTGAACTCTGTCCACCTTAAACAATGACGGATGCAAGTGTACAATGGCTCATTGTAAAGCTGAGGTCATAAGCTCTTGAATGGCGTATAGTTTATCGAGGTCAAATGCGATTGAAAGGCCGGAAAATCGATTGAAGTTTCCCGCAATTTAGGTGGTTTTTTTATGATTAACTCTGTATTTCATTTAGTGCCTTGACAATCAACTGATAGGTTGTGAAATCGATCGGCACAAGATACAACATCATTTTGTGAAACTGGTTGACTTTTCCTTTTTTACCATAAATACAGTATGTGTCCATATATGAAAATGGAGGATCAATCCTTTGTGGTTCAAATTCTTCAAGAAGAATAAGATGTTACTGTGGAAACGATTCAATCTTTAATCTTTGTTAATCCACTGGCATGCCATGACACAGAACGAAAAGTGAGATACTTAGACAAATCAATGATTAGTGGTTAACAAATTCCACAAGTGTGTGTGTGCTCTGCAAGACGTGCAAGCGCTTACGTCACGAAATTGTCTGTAACAGGCGCGCGACACTCTGACTACATGCATCATACGGCAAAATCGAATGCATATCTTTAAAGGGATTCAATTCGTGGTTAAGACCACTAGGATGCAACGTACAAATAAGCTTAATCCTTGCATTCTTTCCGTCTCATATTTTTGTTTGGATAGTGCTCCAATAACGTGAAAGAAAGGTGGTAAATATTACAATTTCCAGAAAAATGAGCAGATACAATCGTATGTTGCAAATGTGTTCCGAAATGCGCGTTGATAACAATCTGGATGTCTGTCCAACATATTGCACATTGCAATTTTTACATAAAATCAGGTAAATGACATTTATAGACTTATAAGAAAGTTTATTTAAAATAAGGAAATAATTACCATTAAAATAATTCATAATACTTGTGGTGTGAAATCCAAAAGAACATATTTCACAAGTGCAGGGAAAAATCATGTAGACCAATCAGCGGGTGACTGTCCTGTCAAGCGAAACATTTTGCGCACATTATTACGATTAGCGCTCCGAGAAAAACCTGTCTTTCGCCACAGGTTGTACAATACTCTTTGTAGTTTTGAAATCGTCGTATGTGGAGCTGTGGGTTGTCCAACGATAAATCTGCCCAAATAAAATTGCTCGAAAAACGCAGCTCGGATGGCAGGAAGAGGGTGACAAAATGCTGTGGTTGTCAGTTGTCTTAAAGCCTACACGATATAAAATGCAAATTCCAGACTTATACAATTCGAGATCGAGGAAACACAAACAAGTTTGACTGAAATTCATTTCAACTTTTACGGACGGAAAAATGCCGTTAACAAAATCACATAATTCAAATAGATCAGACAGCTCGCTATTCCATATGAAAAATTTATCGTCAATATACTTAATCCAAATTCTAGGTACAAGACGAAATTCAAGCACTTTCTGCTTCCATTCATTAAGAAAAATATTGGCGTAGGAGGAGCCAAAGGCGGCAGCTCATGGCCGTCCCCTGCGCTTGAATAAAGCACTCATTTCTAAAATTGAAAGTGTTGCTTTTTAAAGTAATTTTCATCATGGCAAGTATTGACAAATCATGGTGTTTTGCATCAAGAAATCTCAAAAACGCACGTGAGACGGCTTCAATTCCCTGTTCAATATAGATATTGGTATACAGAGAAGAAATGTCAAAATGTGACTAAATGTGAAGAATCTTCAACTGTAACATTATTGAGCAAAGACATTACATGAAAAGAATCACGCACAAAGCGTTTCAAGGACTGTGCAATTGGCCCCAAAAATGTTCTATTAAAGAAGAACAACTTCGAGAGCGCTACCAAAATCGCTTACAATCGGTCTCTCTATGGGGGCATTGAAATATATGACCAGTTTTCCTTGTGTAATTTTGGTAACAAATAGAACTGATCTGTTTTGAAATCAGGTCGTGTCAGAAAACCTCTTTTTATATAAATAGGATAACAAATTTGACAAACGCTGACGTACACTAGAGTCAACATCATCATGAATAGGTTTATAAAAATTCTCGTTACATGGCTGATTGATACCTTCAGCATCGTAATGTTTAGTTGGCATAATCATCCAGGAACTTCCTTTATCCACTTCAGTGACAACCACAGAATTATCATTGCGGAGAAGATTTAACTCATCCATTTGCTCACGATGTAAATTATCGTTCCCGAAACACCTATTACAATGTCGAAGCATATGAAAAGTCATAGAGCGAATACGATTACATTTGACCTTTACAGCTGCAGGTTCAAGCTGTTTCAGATGATAGCGGTGATTCTTGTATAAATGTAGGTGCTGATAAAGTAGTAGGCCTAAAATTAACGAAACGCCATTGGTATTTTCGCAAAAAATCTTCAACACCTGCAACAATGTCAGAATGAAAGCATGTAACAGGAGTTGGAATATTTATTGAGAAGCGTTTGACAAAAGACTTTCTGTGGAATGATCAATAGAAAACTCAGTGCATGCACTTACAAAATTCAAACCATATACAAAATCAGTATCCTTGCTGTAGAGATGACTAGCCAATACATATACGAAAAATCTTTCGGTGACTGAAACATCACATAACTCGTTGCAGATTCCCAGACTCCATCCGTAAATGTTATGGAATTTGATGTCGAATGACTTCACAACTCGCCGGTTTTCTGTTCTCAACCAGGCAATAGAAATCATTAAGATCTTTTCTGATATCATCATCAATTTCACTGGCAATTCCATTAGGTAATATTAATAATGAAGCATATGTGTTTCCTTATGCTTAGTATGCATGCATATATGTATATATGATAGAAAAAAAGTTCAAAAATGGAAATTTATATCAATAAAGGAAAAACGGCACCCGACAGTATATAGTAGTAGTAGTAGTAGTAGTAGCGTTTATTCACAAACTGATAAAAGTTACACATTCAATGTTACAGATTTCAAATCAAGACATACGGTTAAGAAATATAAATAAAGAAGTGACACGAATACAGTGAAATCAATAGGTCAAACATAAAGGAACAAAAAAAAATAAGTAGACTAACATAAACCATTCTGTAGGCATGAAACCCACGGAAAGAATGAATTCAATCGACGTGTCGTGCTGGAGCATGGCACTCTTAATTTTTTAGTAACACTTAATCTCTCAGGAACCAAGTCGTGCAGAGGATGCGAAATGTTTATCTCTGATGTCTGCAAGAGACGCAAAGCAGAAAATTCAAGTTTCTCGGCTATCGGGGGAAATTTGTCACAGGAACAAGTAGAGTTACAGATAAGTCTATGGGCTCTTCTCTGAAACTTTTCCAATCGATCGCAAAGGGTTGAGGGAAGACAACCGTACACGGGGGATGCATATAGAAAATACTGAGTTATCAGAGAATGATATACATTTATCAGAGTATGAGACGGCAAGAAGGACTTCAGACATTTAATCACATAAAGTCTGCGAGATGCAGCTGTTAAGAGTTGTGAAATTTGGACATTCCATTTCAGACGATTATTTAAAGTTATGCCGATAAGTTTAAGGGATTCTTCTTTTACAAAACCATTCTCATGTGCAATGGTAGCACCAGTGGAACGCTGTATAGTCAATTGCTTGCACTTTGACCTGTTCAAGGACAACCCTTTATCTTGAAATATGGACTCACAAATACCAAGATCGACTGAAGAAGAACCATCATGTTGTACAAATTCAACAACTGTCACATCATCTGCATATAACACACATTCAATGTTTCCAAAAGGAAGATTGATGCATCCCATAAAAGCTGCAAATAGTGTTGGACCCAAAACTGAACCTTGGGGAACTCCAGAGCACACTGATGCTGTTGGACCATAACTATTCAAAATTTTAACGCACATTTCACGACCACTCAAATATGACAGAAGCCATGTCAAAAATCCATGTTGCAAGCCACAAGAATTCAAATAATTTATGAAACGCCGATGTTGAAGCTTATCAAAAGCCCTGGCCAAGTCGAGACAGTACACGTTAACGGATGCCGTTGATTTCTGATCGAGGAAGCGTGTTATAATATCACACAACTCAACGAGGGCGGTAGTTGTAGACCCATACGGTCTATACGCATGTTGACAAGGTCCGTAGCATGAAACAATGTCGAATTTCATTCGGCCTAAAGCTATTCTTTCGAATATCTTTAAGATTGAGGGCAAGAGAGAGATAGGTCGAAAGTCACTTATTTCAGGAGAAGTACACTTAGGAATAGGGCAAACAAAAGCCATTTTAAAGAGGCGAGGAAATGTCTTCGTTAAAATTGACCTGTTGAAGATTTCTGTGAGAGGTCTGCACAGAAAGTGGGCCCCAACGCTCAGCAATTTCGGAGGAATGAGATCAGAACCTTGTGACTTTCTGAGGCTCAAATGACTGAGGTGATGATAGACACTCTGCTCGTCTATGGAAAAGTCCCAGGATTCATCCATCAGAGGTAATAAATTCTCATCAGTACCATCATTGAAATTTTTAAGGAATTCATCAGTCATTTGGTGAAGCAGATTCTCCAGGTTACCTGAATTCTCCACGAGAACACTCCACGGATCTTTTATTTTCGAACCCCTGATGACATTTACCACGTTCCATACATCTTTTGGTTTTGAATTCTTTGCAACCCATATTTGTTTAGCACTTGCAATTTCTTGTTTCACTTTCTGCTTATAGTGATGGTATTCTTGCCAATTTCTCGAACGGAAAGCCGCCCATCTTCGATTTATTAACAATTTCAAAACCGGAGTTATCCACGGCTTATCTTTAGATGTAAAGTAGATAATTTCACGCGGTACAGCGGAGACACATGTCGACAACAGTTGGTAAAATGATTGAACCATATCATCAACTGATTGCTCACAATTAATGATGCTGAAGTCAGTAGCGGATAGACGACTCAGATATTCAGCAATGTTAGACCTGCGATAGTCCCAAACTATTGCTTGACGAGAAGATTCTGTGGTCAATCGGTGAGATCTTGGTATTAGTAAAATACTGTTATGGTCGGAGTTCTTCAATGGGGGTCCGATTATCGCGGAAGTTGTGTAGGACGAGCATAAGTCTTCATCAATCCAAATATGGTCGATAATTTTATTATTTCGAGTGGAAATCGCATACTTTATTAACCAGGCACAACTGCTCTCGAAGAAACTCAGTATTCAAATCGTTGAAGTCGCCGGTGACCATGATCCCTGTCTCTAGATACCGAAGTTGAAAATTATCAATTTCGGACACAATGAAATGCAGTACGTCGTCATGATGAAATCTATTCAAACCAGGAGGGAAATAAATTCCACAGCAAATGACGGAGCAGGTCAGTTTTTGGATATGGATGAATATGATTTCAACTGAATGTGGAGTATCCAACTCAGGAAGAAGAACTGATGACTTGAATGAGTTTTCGATCCAGAGACAAACCCCACCACCACGGCGTCCGATTCGATCCTGTCTAAGTAAGCTATAGTTATCTAATAAAAGAAGATTGTCACTGATGTCCCCATGAAGCCATGATTCTGTAATGACAATTATGTCAGGACGTAGACAAGAAACTGTTATTTGAAGTTCATCAATTTTCGGAAAAATTGACCGAGCGTTCGTTAGAAAAATAGATGGGTATGACTGCCTCTCAGGTAAAATCAACGGTGAAAATTCGTCAGATCTGATCGCAAACGAATGGAACCACGATACATCACAACATCCTCCCCGTTGTCTCGTCTCTGCTTGAATTCGGTCCTTACTGATTTCTCTCTATCTCGCTGCATCTTGGTTAAGTCAGCATGAATAAAAATGTCTTTATATTCAGTGTTTTATAATGATTTTGCTTTTCTTAACACTTTGGCTCTCGCGGCATTGTTGGTAAGCGAAACACGAAGTAAGCGAACTCCCTTCTTACCAGGACGTCCTATTTGTCTGACATCTTCAACCACGGTGTCAACATCAAGTTCTTTAGTAATAATCTTTTCTACCTCGCGCTTGTCTGCAGCGATTCTCTCCTCAACTGTTCCCACTGCTTCACCCAAACCGTGAAAGATGACGCTATTCATCCTATTTACTCGATCATCCATCTCAATTAAGCCCAATTCAATGGATTCCTCTTTTGAAAATTCGATCATCTCTTTCAATGAAGCTATTTCAGATTGAAAAATAGTCTGGTCTCTCTTAATGGAGGCAACTGACTCTTCAATAGCTTGAAAACGTACAGTCAAGTTTTCAATGTCACGTTTTAGCGTGTTGAAATTATTTTTGAAAGACTCAATGGTCTCTTCCTTTGATTCTTTAATCAGCTGTTTTATTTCAGACAGTTGATTTATCTGTAAGGATCCAGATCTCAAACGTTTCGGTCTTGGATTGTTCGCCATTGTTTGTTGTTACAAAGAGCGGTGACAGATCGTAACATAGAAATGTTAGCGTGCTTGATGCCTGTATCGAGCTGCTTGTAGTTTCCACTAAAAATAGCTCCAAGTGGAGATTCTCGTCACAGTCACGTGATAAGCGATCGATAATCGCAATCCAACCGCCGAGGAGGAGTGGACAAAAATCCAGAAATAACAGCTGATGGTCGGAATACGGCTGACAATACCAGCTCGCTCAA
This sequence comes from Prostheceraeus crozeri, assembly GCA_907163375.1. Lineage (NCBI taxonomy): Eukaryota > Metazoa > Platyhelminthes > Polycladida > Euryleptidae > Prostheceraeus > Prostheceraeus crozeri. The sequence continues at coordinate 93,750 of CAJQUW010005440.1, forward strand.
GCAACCACGATCAATCAAACTCTAACGGAGGCACTGCAGATCAGCTACACAAGCGATGACGTCGGATAACAATAGGATGAATTGACACTTAGTAAATCCGAATGTGTACCAGCCACAGCGAAGCGACGAATGAGTCAAATTCACCAAATCCACAGGCAATCGCGAAAACACAAATATCCCACCGAAAAATGTGGAATTGACCAAAACCAAAGACAGCAAAAGACGGACTAGATCGAGACGAACTCAATGAACCGAGACTCAACCAAAAAGGACACCGAGAAACACCAAGACGACGGAAAATATCAATCCAGACGGCAGACAGGCAAGAGCGCACAACCGCACGACACGACGCACGAGTTAGATAGAGAAGGTATTATCATATCTAGGTATTAAAAAGAAGATGTTGATAGCCCGACCGGTTTCTGACAATCTCTTGACTTGTCAAGGGCTGAAATGAAATTTATTTCAAACTTATAAGCAGATATATCAATTAACATAGAAGGAGACGCTAAAATCAGACAATACAAAATCATCAACTAAAAATATCTATCGACAGGAATAGATATAAATAAATGAATCTGTACACTTGGAATATCATGACTTATTCAAGGAGGGCCTAATTATATTGATACACATCTGTTCTTTCTCTTTCCACAATTAGAAGGTAGCTGTAAAATGGGAATTACGTAAAATGAGGGGTTATAGTTAGTAGCACAAGAAAAGACATGTTTGCTGACATAAGGAACTCTGTACTTTGAGTCTTTTATCTGTTGTCGGTGAGTTCTTATTCTGGATCGGATGGTGTCCCCTGTTTGTCCCACATACAATTCATCGCATCCTCGGCATCGTAAAACATAAATGACATCCTTCGAATTGCAATTCATATTCCTCATATGTAACCTCGAACACATTTCAGCAAGCCGTTTCGTTTTGATACTTTCATTAGATCTAATGAAAGTATGTTGATCTAATTTTTCTTTATGTTTTATAATAAATTCATTCCCTTGAGTAGCCTGTCACCAACCAGGCGAAACCGGTCGGGAATTCATGCAGACTTTTCTTTCGAGTCAAATCTTGCCTCTTTTATATATACAGGGTGATCGCGATCTTCCCGCCGATTCTTCTCACAGTTTATTCAAACGTATAGATGAAGTGTGTGATTCATAGATATCTACTTTTCAAATTTCAAATCTTATCAAATGTTATCAAATTATGAAAACACTCCATTATTAACTCTTCCCACAGTTTATTTAAAGGTATAGATGAAGTGTGTGATTCATAGATATCTACGTTTCAAATTTCAAATCTTATCAAGTGATCAAATTCATTTACTTTTGAGACGCGCACGATGGAATATCGCAATCTAAACAACACTGAAATCGCATCAATTGTATCGTTATCAGTTACTTTCAATTGTGAAGAAGCCAGGCGAATGTTTTTTGAGAAATTTGGAAAAGAGCCACCACCAGCACGTACCCTTCGTGATTGGAAAGCAAGATTCTTGGACACTCTGACCATCGTACCTTGGAAACCTGTTGGTGATCATCAAGAGAAGATTATCGACAAGAAAAGAAGGAAGATGCCTTGCCGCATTTGGAGACGACCCATTCCTATCACAGCGTAAGGTGGCCCAAGAAGTTGGTGTTGCGCAATCCTCTGTCAACAAGATTTTGAAGGAAGAGGGTTTGAAGCCATGGAAGATGGTATCTGTTCAGGAATTGCTTCCAGACGATCCAGGGAAACGGTTGAATTTTTTGCAGGATTGTCCTAACAGAGTTAGAAGTGAAGAACATCTGCTTTAGCGACGAAGTAACTTTCCACCTAAATGGCTGCGTCAACAAACACAACCGTTTCGTGTATGCCATAGATAATCCGAAGATGATTGCTGAAGACAAGGCTCTGCGCTCACCTGGTATTACGTGCTGGGCTATGGTGTCACCTGACTTTGGGGTTGTGTATGAACTGTTAGAGACGACCATGAACTCAGAGCATTACAAACGTATTCTTCAAACTCACGTCATCCCACTTCTCAAGCAGCATCGACATAAGAGAAAATTTTATCCACAAGATGGAGCTCCTCCCCATTTTGCGATAGTGGTTCGACAGTTACTCGACAATCAACTCAACAACCGATGGATTGGTCGTGGTGGGTCTATCCAGTGGCCTCCAAGAAGTCCAGATCTTTCGGTTTGTGACTTTTGGCTTTGGGGATACATCTGCAACGAATTGTACAAGCCCCCAAGACCGTCTACAGTCACGACATTGAAGGAAAGGTTGATGGACTTACTTGACAACATTACGAAATCGATGATTCGAAAGGCTTATGAATCATTTACTCGTCGATGTACGTTGTGCGAGGAATCCTATGGAGGACACATCGAACAGAATCTTTGATTTTGTAACATTTGATTGAGTCATTGTTTGTTTTCACTGTATAGAACATTGAGACACTGAATTTATTTTAATTCATTCGAATCAAAGCGGTAAAAAACGGCGGGAAGATCGCGCCGATTTATATATATATATATAAAATGTTTTGCCATTTTTAGAGCTGAAACAGACGGCGAACACTTTTTAGATTTTTTGAATAGCATTGATAAAGAGATCACTTTTACAATGGAACGTGGCTCTGATACCTTGATTTTTCTTGATACTAAAATTAAAATTGATCAAGGGAACTTTGACGTTTCCCATTACTTGAAAGAAACCAACACTGGTATCTATATACCTTCGTGTTCCTCAGCTCCATTTACCTACAAGGTTGCAGCTATGCGCGCTCTATTTTCGCGTGCTTACAAAATTTGCTCAAATGCAGAAAATTATAATAAGGCTGCCTCTCTGATTTCTGACATTTTTCTGAGAAATGGCTATGAAAAACGGGTTATAGAACGGATCAAAAGGCAAGCTGAAATGAATCAATCTCTCCACAAAAACAGTGTCTGACAGGGAGACTTCCAATAGTGTTTACTGGACTGTTCCTTACATTGAGAGTAAAAGCAATGACTTGAAAAGGATGATAAAAAACATCAACATTGATCTTTCTGATAAAGTGAAAATTGTTCCTGTATTTGTTACTGATAAAATCCAAAACTATTTCAATTACAAAGATAAAATTGCGATGTGCGATAAAATCTAATGTGGTGTGTTTATACACGTGTGATCGCTGCCCAATGCGATACATCGGCTCCACGAGGCGCCATCTTGCCATTCGTATAAGTGAGCACTTGAGGGGCTATCCCTCTTCTACTCAGGTTTCGATGCATGATCATCCACCTAAAAGTGAAAATTTCTCGATTATTGGCAAATCTAGAAATCAGTTGTTTCTGGAATCTATTATTCTAAAGAACAATACTAATTATCTCTCTAATGAAAGAAACAGTTCAGTACAACTGTACTTGAAATTGTAATTGCAGAATGCAATCTCTAGGTCGGTGCCATGGTCAGACAGCTACTGGTGACTTGAACTCTTTTTATCGCTCTCATTTGTTCATTTCCCGCATTTTGTATATAAACTCCCATTGCTATTGTATTCAGGTTTTACCGCCGAAGATGGAATGTTAACATTCTGAAACATGTTCGGTCAATGCAAGAAACTTTGTTTTCTTTTTTAAAAAAGAGATATATATATTGCTGTTGTTATTTATTTTCAAGCAAAGTAAGGTCTGAAACGTCGCCTAATAAATTAAAATTCTTTGCGATAAAATGGTATTCATTTATCGTCATTACAAAGTTATCAAAAGAAGAAAAAGATCAATTCAGAAAAACAGAAACGGTATACCACAAATCAATTAAGATTCAACATGATATAATATTCAATGAAACATGTAAAAAGAACGACATACTGCCAAGTTATACGAAATTAAAGCTACACAAAAAAGAACTACAAGATAAAAAGATAACAGAGAAATTCAGAAGTAAACTGATAGTGGATGAAATAAATAACAACAAATCAAATTTAACAGCAATGCAAAAAGAACTGGCTAAAAACTTGTGCATATATATATATAGATAAATTAAAAAAATTCAACGTAGTCTCAAGATAAAATTGTTTATTCACGAATTTTCGTCTAAGACTTCATCAGGTGAACGAAGTAAATGTACATGAAGTGAAATGACATTACATTATAAAGAAAAGTAACAAGAGTTCAACACGTGTATGCCCAGGCGGCATCATTATCTTCTCACATTTATCTGAGGGGAGCAATTGTGTTTCATTTTAAAATGATGGAAAACTTGGCTGCTGGTTGTTTGTAGGTGTTCATCAATTCTTTTTCTGAAAGTGCGATGCGTTTCGCCTACATAACTTTCCGAACAGATATTGCAGACAATTTTGTAGACAATATTTTTAGAATTGCATATAAATTCTGGCCTTTACAAACACAGCGACTTTTGCAATTGATGGGTGGTTGTTGGTAAAATTGTTGGGAAAGAGGGGCTTTAGTTCAAAAGATCGGAATGATGGGAATCGGGAGATTGGATTTCCTTATACAGTTATACACTTTATTAACCCAACGATCATTAACATACGGAACGTTAATCCGAATAGCGTCTTGTTTCGTATTTCTGTTTTTAGGCACAGTTTCACTATAAAGATACTTATCTAGGACTGACAAAGGATAACCATTAGTTCTAAACCTCTGCGAAAGAAGATTAAAAGACTGCTTGACAAGCGTCTGGGACGATGAGTTGCGTAAAGCCCGTAAGCGTTCAGTCTTAATAATATTAATTTTCCTCATCCGCGGGACGGCACTATCCCAAGGAAGAATGTGACCACTATGAACACTTTTGATAAAAAGGCAGGTTTGAAACGTAACACAATCTTCCAAAACAACTAAAAAAGTGCAAGTGTCAAGAAACGAAATTTCCGTTTTCCCCTCACCAGGTGTTTCTAACGTAAATCTGATGTACCTACGCCAGTATATGATATCCGTTGACCTCTCCATAATCTGTTTTTCTATAAAATTCATGTACACGATGGCCAAGATAGGGGAAAGGGGGTTATCCATTGCTAAACCCCGACACTGATTATAAAACTTGTCTTTAATACAAATGATATCAGATTTGATCGCTAAACCCAATAAATCAAGCAAAGATTGCCTATCTAGTGAAGACCACTCAGTAAGGTGAGCATTTTCCAAGAAAAAACTAACAAATATATATATATATATATATATATATATATATATATATACATATTCGTAAATTTAGGCAGCAAATTATTTTTGAGACATGTATTATGTATTGCAAAAAAGCAAATCGCAATCAATTTTAGATAACTTAAGGTAATATTTTTCAAATGATCGATAAATTGATTTCACTTCGGAACTAGAAAACTTAAAAGCGACTTTAGAAAACCATTTCACTGCAAAAATATTTATACCGGCGCTTCGGATATTTACACTATCCATCATTTAAGTTTTCTAAAGTCGCTTTAAGTTTTCTAATTCCGAAGTGAAATCAATTTATCGATCATTTGAAAAATATTACCTTAAGTTATCTAAAATTGATTGCGATTTGCTTTTTTGCAATACATGTCTCAATACCGATAACATTAATCAGAGTACATCAATCAAATTAAAGTAAGGAAAGATAGAAAGATAGAAAGCTATGAAATGTACTTAAAGCATGCACTGCGCATCACGTCATTCTGAAGTTGCAAAGCAAATATTTGTTTTTGTGCCTACACTTGGACACCAGTTCACTTCTGCTGTGAAGAAGATTTTTGTCTCTGCTTCTCAAAATGTAGTACCTTTCATAAGAAGATAAATAACAGTTCGAATGTCCTGGCCTATAGGGTTTACATTTTTGACGATTTTCCAAGTAATTTTTGGGGCATTGTTTCTTTCTTTGAGCTTCCAGTATTCTTTGGATAATTGCGTTTCATTTTTATACTTTGCATGGTTGAACGATTTCCTATGATTTGCGTACCTCAATTTGAAATTGCCTTCACTTATCCCGATGTATTCTCAGCATAATTCGGATCTTCACATGCTATTACCGCTGAGTACACGATGTTATCTGACAGGCACTCGTTTCCGAGAGGACAATTTTCTTTATTTGTACAATTACAAGTTTTCTTTTTGACTTCTTCTTTCTGCAAAAACACTTTTGTTGTGACCATTTATTATCCTCTTCACATTGGGCATGGAGCTGAAACTCAGCTTCAAAGTATTCCGGTTAAAAATCTTTGAGAATTTGTGACCCGGTGAGAAATGCTTGCCAATTAGAGTCAAAAAATGTCTGCCGATGTTCGTTGCAACATTCTTACTAAAGGGCGGATTAAACCAAATAATGGCCCGCTTCCTTTTCTTCTTCTGCCTTGTCACATCTGCGCTTGGCTTCTTTTGATATACAAGTTGCTGTGCATATCCATTTCGGTTCAAAACATCTTGATAATATGCAGAAGATTCTTTGAATATACTTTCGTCCGATGATAGCTCCGATAATCTCTTTTCCACAATGTTAGGCACTTCGTTGATGATGTTCTTTGGATGGTTCGATTTGGCATTGATGTAAGTCACATTTTGGTCTGGCTTACGGTAAGGCTTATAAGTCCCATTGTTTAAGTTAAATGTTACATCCAGGTAGTTTACAATCTTGAGGTTGCATGAAACATCCAATTGTAGTCCATGATCCTGGAAGATCTCATGAAATCTTTTCCTGATAATATCGGCACGGCGCGCTGTTATATTTCGAAAAAACGCTAAACCGTCATCACGATAAAGACCAACACAGTTAATGTCAAATTCTTGGGATACCAAATGTATCAAGAATAAACCGACCAGCTCACAAATCTCCGCGCCATCATATGCGCCCATTGAAACATCAAAGGCTTCATTTTCCCGTTTTACCCATGGTTCTCCATTATTAAACAGCAACCATTTCCTTGCAAGTGTAATAGCATTGATAGATGTAGGGTCTATGTCAACATGATCACTAGCAAAACTCAAAGATAGCTTTAGCAATTCTTCAGTAATAGAAGGATAGAAGTCCTTAATATCGAATACCATGAATTTTCCTGCAGATTTACACTGTAGGCCATCAACCACGAAATAACTTCCTTGGTGTTGCACCACTGTTGAACTCTGGTGATAGATCGTAATTTAGAGTTAACATCTTGCAAAATACACTTGCTAATTCTTCCGATCTCGTTTTTTGATGGATTGATCAACCGCGTGGAAGGATTGTTGTCGAAATTGTTCTTATGGTCCTTTACTGTAAATAAGCATCATTTTCAGCGTAAATTGCCATCCTGTTTGCAATATTGAAAGAAGAGGCAATACTCTTAATTTCCTCTGTGATCGATTTCTGAATGCTCTCACTTGCTTTCTTGTACGACTTGGTTATGGAATTGTGCAGAAGTTGATTATAATCATCTGTGGAAACTTTATAGATATTTGAAGTCTTATCTGTGAAAACATAAACCTTGTCTGATCTGCGGATTTCTCGCAAGTCATTCTGCATCTGCTTTTGGAAATCACAACCAATATTTCTGAATTTTACCAAATTAACCAAATCAAATAAATCATTTTCAAATTCAGTTAACTACTTGACAGGTGGTGGCAATTAGGGCAATTATATATATATATATATATATATATATATATATATATAAACTTGTCTCATAGTGTAGACATCGAAGAAAATTCTTATTATCAAGCCTCAAGCCACAATCTACATCTATACCTTGAACATTTGAATTTCATAGTGTATCTTAAGTTTTTTCTGTAGAAATTTCTTCTTGTTCACTGCGGTCTGATGATCGGTTGTACTCCATCCGTGAAACTAATATAGTAACATGCAGTGAACTTGATCTAACTTTCCTGAATTTATATATATATAGTTGATGATGAATTTCTCCATTGGTCGGTAGAATAAATAAATAAAAAGAAAGACGAGGCCAATAAATAAGATCTTATTATGACAATATTTCGACTGTCTCTTTTACAAGTCTGATGGTAAAAAGAATTCTATCAACACATTTACATACAAAATTTGAAAAAAATTATACATCTATGGATTTTGGTTGAGCATTACATTCATAGCTGGTGAATTCACTTTGATGTAATATTTCTCTGCTGTCTTTCGTTCATAGCTGTTGGAAAAATTTTGTTGGAGCACTAATATCTTGAGCTTATCAGATATTAAACAGATGGAGGCGTGTTTACTTTTGAAATGTTTATACACATTGCTTTCTTTTATAGTAAGATGTTGATGTATTCTTCTTATAGTACATTGAGATTCGCCAATAATTCATTACAAATGTTGCATTTTATTTGATAAACCGTATTTTTCATAAAGCAGATATTCTCGTTGTTACAATAGCAGTTGTTATGAGACGGGAAATTATATGTCGTTCTTAATCGTCTCGTCAACGGTTTGGGTGTTACAAAAAATGGTATGATTTTGGCTACAGTTATTTTTCTCAATTCATCTCGGACTTTTCTAGCTTGAATTTCGTTTATGAATGGAATTCTAAGGAAGATTTTATTTCTATCATTTCGTTGTTGTTTCACCTTAGGTTTTTCAGTGTTGACATACTTATCGATGATCGAATCAGGATACCCGATATTTCGAAATCTGTTTTTGATAAAAGCTATAGCATCCAAAAGATTGATGAAACGTGAACAATTTCGATGAGCTCTAAGATTCTCAGATTTAAGAAGGTTGACTTTTCTAGACAAGGGTACATGGCTGTCCCATGGTAGCATATGACCAGTATGTAAGGGTTTTGAAAAGAATTTCGTACAAAAGTTAGATTGTTCTAATGTGACAGTTGTATCTAAGAAAGAGATTTGTGAATTATGAGGCAATTCAAATGTAAAATCTCTTCCAAAATTTAAACTTTCCAGGAAATTTTTCAAAGTTGATAGATTCAATATCAAACATATAAATTATAGCAAGAAGCGGGGAAAGGTTGTTGCACATAGCTAAGCCGGAAACTTGTCTATAGTAACAATAATTAAAGAAAATGAGACCAGAAGTAATAGCTAACTCAAGTAATTGTTGAAAATCGTTTGTAGGAAGTGAATGTAATTTTGCTATAGATTTGTGTTGATTAAAGTACCTACAAACTAAGGAGAACACATTTTTTGATCCTGTCAATGGAACCATACAGATTAACAACGTCAAGAGAACCGAAGAACATTTGACTATTATATATACTACTATATATAACAGTAATAAAACCCTAACGAAAAAGCAATCTAAACTTAGAAAATACCCCAACCGTTGCATATTATAGCTCACAAGATCATAGTTGGTATATAGACATGAGTTAGTCAGTTAGCAACACGTATATCCTCTGTGTGTACATGAACTGTGCTGGTCATAGCATGAAGATAACCTTGCCATAGAATTCGAGGTTCTGACGTTATACCTATAGATATGCCTATCATTGTCCTCTCTATTCCTCTACATTTTCCTGGTCATTGAAATGTTTGAAGTTATATCGTTCCTTAATTCTTCACTTGTTGCGATATAATCCTCCATAATTATTGTTGAGATTATCATGTTTTCTGTTGATATTCATTTGTTGTTTTCTACAGTGGCTGCAGTTCGCATTTCTCTTCGTTACAAATTCATTTTCAGTTTTCATTGATGATAAATGCTTATCATTTTCAAAAAAATTTCGTTTATTATTACAAATATCAATGCTTCTTTCCTGTTCATCGTTACATATTTCATTCCATTAGTCTTCACGAGGATTTGCTTCTTCATTATCATAACCATGAAAATGCACTATTGACGAAGGACGAGTTCTTTTTGATAAAATTGAAAGTCTAGAAAACAAATTTGATGGATTGACTAAAGTAGTACAATCAATTTATAAACTTTGAACAGCCTATCAGTTAGATATAAAATTAGATTTGAACATAATTGTAAATGATACAAAAGAAATGAAACATTTGAAAGAGGAAATCAAGGTGGAAATGACTGATATGAACAATAGTCTCTTGTGAATATCAATTTCAAAAATAGATTTGAATAAGAAAATCAAACAAAGAAAGTTTGCTTTTTATGAAGCCTTCAGGAATAAGTCAATCACCGAAATATACGAAAATATTTTAAAAGGAGATGCTCAAAGAATCCCGAAGAAATTATTCAAAATCCCGATGACTTAAAAGTATGAACAAGAGAGAGAGAGAGAGAGAGAGAGAGAGAGAGAGAGAGAGAGAGAGAGAGAGAGAGAGAGAGAGAGAGAGAGAAGAGATAGAGAGAGAGAGAGAGAGAGAGAGAGAGAGAGAGAGAGAGAGAGAGAGAGAGAGAGAGAGAGAGAGAGAGAGAGAGAGAGAGAGAGAGAGAGAGAGAGAGAGAGAGAGAGAGAGAGAGAGAGAGAGAGAGAGCTTCGAAAACAACAAAGCATTAATCAATGTAAATTTTAAAGTAAAAGATCAAGATTAATAGCTGACATCAAGACGAAAACCGTGGAAAGAATAGATATTGAAATAGTGGAATATCTGAAAGACTGTTATGATAATGAAGAAGCAAATCCCCGTGAAGACTAATGGAATGAAATATGTAACGATGAACAGGAAAGAAGCATTGATATTTGTAATAATAAACGAAATTTTTTTGAAAATGATAAGCATTTATCATCAATGAAAACTGAAAATGAATTTGTAACGAAGAGAAATGCGAACTGCAGCCACTGTAGAAAAAAACAAATGAATATCAACAGAAAACATGATAATCTCAACAATAATTATGGAGGATTATATCACAACAAGTGAAGAATTAAGGAACGATATAACTTCTAACATTTCAATGACCAGGAAAATGTAGAGGAATAGAGAGGACAATGATAGGCATATCTATAGGTATAACGTCAGAACCTCGAATTCTATGGCAAGGTTATCTTCATGCTATGACCAGCACAGTTCATGTACACACAGAGGATATACGTGTTGCTAACTGACTAACTCATGTCTATATACCAACTATGATCTTGTGAGCTATAATATGCAACGGTTGGGGTATTTTCTAAGTTTAGATTGCTTTTTCGTTAGGCTTTTATTACTGTTATATAAGGAAATATAAATTGAAAACACAACTTTACTTATAAGCATAAGCGCTTTCTTTTCCTCAGATGCTTTATAAGTAATGAGATTCAGATAACATGCTATTTACAAAATTTGAAATATACATCATAAAGTTAGTCATAAGAAGTAACATGGAAATAACATCTTACTGAGTATAGTCATTAATATTTTCCTTGTCATTTATTACCAACAACCGAGATGAATACACGACAGTCTACGAAGCAAAAGACTCCTGAAAATGAGAATGAGATGCAGAGCAAATTGAATGAAACTTTGCAAAAGTTAATTGAAAGAATTTACATCATGATTTCCAAAAATGTAACGACAAATGAATTACTCGAAGAATTGGTTATTATAAATCGCCAAACAATGAAAGTACTTATCAAGCTATCAACCAGAGTAGAAAATGAATCTGAATCCACAGACAATGAGAATACCTCGAATTCAATACAAAATGAAATCAATGAACTCACTCTGAAAAAAAGAGACAGAGAAGATCAAGCACAAAATTTCAAGTAATTGGCACCAAACAATGCACAAAAGAAAAATGTCATAATGGCATCAAATTAGAAACGCAAATTTGGCAGAACAGTATACCCTGTGGATAAACAAAGAAATCCCTGTGCTACCAAGAAAATTTCGATTCAAACGAATAAATGGTGAACCTATGGAGGAAACCGACGTCAGAAGAGGCATTGCAATTGAAAGACTAAAAGGAGAGATGAAAATTTTTCAGATGAGGGCTGCTAAATGCTTAGATAATGTTCTTGAAAATGACCGGGACATTCTGAAAGTCTTGCAAAAACATGCGGATGGCAGCTTATTGACAAAATTGAAAGAAATGTGGACAACCGAATGCGAGAAGGAAGAAGAGACCTCTTACAACAGATGGAGATATACCGAAGCATGGTTACTGGATTACGAAAAAAATTATGGCAACAGTGCTGTGAAAGACAATACAAATACTTTTCATCGACACAACAATAGACAGCGAAAAATTTATGCATCTGTTTTGAAACAAAATTTGTCTGATACAAATCAATTCAGAAACGCACAGAGACTTTAACGTCTTAATTTCAACACAAAACCATTTCAAAGACATTTCAGTAGAATTTCTCCAAGATACAATTATGGCACAAATTATCATCACGCAAAATTCAACAGAAATTTCTCTTACCAATACAGAAAAAGTGATCAAGCACATTCAAGAAATTTTCGAAATACAAATAATCAAAATGATATTCAAACAAATAATCGACAACGACATTGCGAGCAACGACATCTTTTAGGAGGAGGCAAGCTACTCCAAAACCGTTGAAGAATATGAAAATGAATAAACTAGACGAATCTATTGATCCAAAAGTAATCAACCTCTCTAACAGAAGTATGACAGAATCGAAAATGAAATTGCTGTCGAAAGGTTTAAAATTTACCCCTACTCCAAATAAGAATCAACAACACTTGAAATCTGACATCAAATGTTATACCAGAAAATTACGGTTAACAGAGTATTTTCACAACAGTGACTTAAATGAAAAGGAACCAGAAAGTTTGGTAAGCAATAAATCTTGTTTTACCCAATCTAGTGGTAAAAGCTGAACTATAGACTGTGTTTGCAATACTTTGGAAAATCTTGATTTAACCGGAATCACTGATAATCATGGTACCACTCGACCAAATATAAATGGTATGGAACAATGCGCATTGAAAGCCTTTCTATCGGATCAAAACATTGCAATTTTAGAGGCCGGTAAGGGTGGAGCAGTTGTAATAATGAGTAAGCAATATTATCAACAAAATATTTTGAAAATGTTATAGATGACAATTCCTTCTATGCAAAATTTAATCAAAATCAAGACACATCAAGATATTATGACACAGATAAAAAATCTGATTTTTGGCCAACAATCTGAAAAATTAACTCACAAAGAAATTGGCTATTTGACTAATTTTGAATATATGAGCAGCAACGTTTAAGAAATTTTTAAAAAATTCATAAATCAGAAATCATCAAAGAAGCCATAGAAAATCAAAATTCGTCCTACGTATGTTGTGACAATCCAAATGACCTATATTTTCGTTCTTTGGTGGGTGGTGCAAACTCCCCTACTCAAAGACTAAGTAATTTTATTGATTTAATTCTCAAACCTATTTGCAATGAAGTTGACAGTTAAGTTAGAGATGATCTTGATTTCCCAAATCACCTACTGACGAAAGGTAACGAAAAGTCAAAATTAGTAACGCTTGATGTAGTAAATCTATACACGAATATCCTTCATGAATTAGGACTGGAAGCTATACGTTACTGGATCGATAAATGTCATAACTTACTCGACTCGAGATTTTCGAAAGTATTTATACTAGAAAGTTTGAATCCAATACTTACAAAAAACACTTTCATATTCAACGATGAATTTTATATGCAGAAGAGAGGAACGGCCATGCGGACTAAAGTCGCTCCAACATACGTAACCTTGACGTTGGGATATTTGGAAGTGAAGTTGAAAATGAAAATGATAGAATTATGGGGTGAGGACTTTGAAAACACTTTGAAATATTGGAAAAGGTTTCTAGACGATTGGTTCCTAATTTGGAATCACAACTTGAACCAATTGGATAATTTTACAATCTATTAAACAGTCTTAACCCCAACATAAAATTTACTATGGAAACAAGCGATGCTGAAATTGCCTTCTTAGATATAAAAGTAATTAAAACGAACGATTGCATCTCAACAGACATATTTTGTAAGCCAACACATACCCATCAATATTTGCATTTTCATTCCTCTCACCCACGACATACTAAACGAGCTATAACTTAGAATTTAGCACGTCGCATTTGTGTAATAGTTAGCGATCCACAAGTAAGACATGAACGCCTTCAAGAATTGAACTCTTTTTTAACTAAACAGAAGTATCCCGAAAAATTAATATTAAATAGAATTGACAAGGCCTTACAATTTGATCGATCTCAGCTTTTGACTGAGCAACAAGATTTAAATACCGACAGTGACAATCAATCTCTTATTCCTTTTGTCATGACAGATAATCCAAAAAAATTCAAATATTTGCCCAACAATCCATTCTTTGAATTCAATGCTAAAACAAGATGAACGAACTAAAGACATATTCCAAAACTCAAAATTCATTATAAGTAAACGACAACCAAAAAGTCTCAAGAGAACTTTATGCAGTTCTAAACTAACAACAAACAAAATATATTCTGTAAAGAAATGTGAAGTTCCTAGATGTGGAACTTGTAATTATTTGAGGTAAGGATCTACGTATAATTTCAATGGAAAAAAATTTTTACATTAAGACATAACATGTCATGCTCAACAAAAAATGTTATCTGCGTAATTACATGCCACGGATGCAACCAATATTACATTGGAGAGACTAAAAATACAATAAGGTGCAGAACAAGAATTCACCAACAACAGATAAACAACCCTAATTATAGACAGACAAGTGTAAGTGAACATTTAGATGTATGTGGACGAAAATCTGTTTCTATTTTCCCTTTTTATAAGATGTTTTCTGATTGTGATGTAGAAAGAAAAAACAAAGAAAGATATTTCATAAAATCCTTTGATCTATTACTCAATTCGACCTAACTATCTTGTCCTCAACAGAAATCTATGCTGTACATATCTATTTACATGTAGAAATATCTGCTGTACATATTTACATGTAGAAATCTATGCTATCACTTTGAAGATATGTTCCAAATTTCCATGTTATTTCTCGTGACTAGCTTTATGATGTATATTTCAAATTTAGTAAATAGCATGTTATCTGAATCTCATTACTCATAAAGCATCAGAAGAAAAAAATCGCTTATGCTTATAAGTAAAAGCCGTGTTTTCAATTTCAATTTCCTTATATTTTTCTCCGGTTACTGAGTATAGCTATTAATATTTTTCTTGTTATATATGCCTTAGTAAAGAGGCTTTCTTAGTTGAAGCGTAGCTATTTGTATCAAGCAGATAGTCTACTCCACTGAGAATTTTACAAATCATTTAAATAACCAATTATGATTAGTGGGAAGATGTTAATTCATCTGCAATCAGGCGTTATCAAAAATTAATTGCATGGTAAATAATTGGTCATAATTAATTGATGTTGCCGCTATCAAAAATTAACAATTAATTGATTCGTGTTATAATGGGAAAAGAAGTCAGTTGGCTGATTTACATCCAATGACGTCACCATGCACTCAACATCGCAGGAAAGACATTCCACCTTCAGTGAGTTGATTAAATACTAAGCTTGCTAAGCATCTAATATTCACCAACTGATCACTTTCAGGATTCTAATCAGGAAGTGTTTAATGCATAATGTATTTACTGTCTTCATTTTCAGTACTTCTATGATAACTTCTGAAACTCGATTTTGTGCTCCTATGGGCACGTGTGATTATTCATTCACTTGTTTCGATAACTGATTCTCACTAATTATTATGCATGAACTTGAGTTTGCAATTTATCAATATTTACATCCAATTATAAGAATACACTTGTGCATTTCATGTAATAGGTCTACTCAAGTCGCTGTCCAAATTTATAACAAGCTATTATGCGACTAGTAAAGTATGAAGCACATTCTAATTCGTTCAAGTGTAACAGCAGAGTGAAAAATTCAAAATCAAGGTTTAGCCTTTTTAAACGGTAGTGATAAATAATTGCAATTAATTGCTTCCTGTTGCCATTGCAATTAACTGATTGCTTGCCCAAAATCAATTGCAATCAACTTTTGATAGCTCCTGTCTACAACGCATTCCCTGGAATCACAAGTTGCTTTGAGTTGAGAATGAATTCTATCATGGGACGTTGCACTGAACGAATTTTTGTGTTTACAACTGATGAACCTGTTGCATTGTTCATGTCAATAAATCTAATGATTTCACAACACTATTTGCATGTGAAATGACCTTTTATTCTTGCATCAGATATACAAACTATAATTCCATGGCCTGGTCATTAATTTCAGTGATGAAGTTTGTAGATGTGGTTGCATATCTTGGACTTGTGCTTCTGATATTTGGAACTTTTGATTCGAAAACTGTTGATGCCGAGGAAAATTTTCGATATGACATTTTCACGACATATGTCTACAAATACGAAGGATATGTTATGGTTGGTGTACCTGGATTCACATACAAATTCACGGGTTATAATCTCACGACTGAGGTTCACCTGAACCGATTTGAAAATGACACATTCATTTTTAAATTCTTAAATCCTATATATGTTCAAGAAGGTGATAGTGGAGATCAGAATGATCCAGTAGCCGGCGAACATCTCACGTCTTTTTCACAAACATATGATTGGCCTTTCAAAAATGCTAAGGCAGTGAAAACGGCACTGGCATCCCCAATCCGTTTTATATGGAATCAAGATGGATATGTGAAAGAGTTTTATGAAATAATAGGCGATCCTTATTGGTCCATAAACATTAAGAAAGGATTTCTTACACTACTGAGTGCAGCACTCGGAAAAACTGTTGCAAATTCCACTTTCCATACATTTACAGAAAAAAGAGAGGAAAGTATAGAAGGCAAGTGTGATGCTGACTATATATCTATGGCTTCAACCTATGGCAACATGAGCTTCGTCAAATTGCAACGATTGCGAAATCTTGAGTCCTGCGTTTCAACACCGAGAAATGTCTTTACAAACTTCCCAACGAATGGAGGACCAAACATAGATATCAATTCTGTATCCGAGGCTCAATATGCTTTGACAACTTTTCACAATGAATCATTTTTTATCCACAACGCAAGCGTTTATTCACGATACAATATGATTCTACAAAGTGGAAAGTTCCAACCACCAGGAGCTGTCAGTCGTCAAATTTTAACATTTGAGAAAGCTATAAACAGAAGTGATGCATTAGACACTGATGAAAAGAAATGGCGGCGTCATAAAAGAGGATTGAGCATGTTCCTTCCCAACACATTGACTGGCAAGCGACGGCTGTATAACGGTTACTTGCGGGAATTACTCGGGAAAATGTTTGTGAGTCTTGCAATGGAACCTAGATACAGCGGAGAGTCTGAGCCGAGAGTGTTTTTTGAAGCGGTGGCAGTAATGCGAAGAATATCGGCAAGTGATATTTATCGTGTTTTCAGGCGGTATAGGAAGTATCCTAAATATAGGTCAGTACATATCCTCCTTTCAGTATTCTATCTATTTGCGTATTTTTATCTATTTTTTGCACCGTATTTTACTAAGATTATTGTTTATAATAGGAAGATCCAAATATAGCATGGAAAAGGTGAATTTATCACTGTTATATTAAATAATATTGTATCATAATGCCTCAAAGTAAAAAAGTGAATGGTACTTCTATTCTTCCTCCTCCCACATTTCTGTTGTTGACTTCCAGGAAAGTTGCATCGTCCACGACCCTCTCTTGCTCCTAGAACTTCTACATTTGTAGAGCATTTACAACCTCAGAAATAGGTAACTGCTCGTCATTTGTCTGTAGACAACAGTCACACGAAGTTCATGATCACGGATGTACCTTGTGTTCTAACTGAGTATCCAAGGGACCAATCCTTCACCCCAGGGTTCAAGTAAGACTTCTGAGTGGTGTTGTACTGTCATTGAATGACAGATCAAGTATTTTCTAAATGCAATGTGACTAAGTTTGATGAAATTGGGTGAAACTGGAAAACGTGAAAAATGTGGGGGGGGGGAAGAATAGAAGTACCAAGTGAATTATGATACATTATATTGTGTACGCAAGCAAATTGAACTGTCGTATTTCTCGAATATAACTCGCGGGTTACTTTCTCCCTTTTGCAATTCGAGTGCAGCTTCCATTCGTGTGTGGCAGGGTTAGAGCTGG
This sequence comes from Prostheceraeus crozeri, assembly GCA_907163375.1. Lineage (NCBI taxonomy): Eukaryota > Metazoa > Platyhelminthes > Polycladida > Euryleptidae > Prostheceraeus > Prostheceraeus crozeri. Next base: position 111,649 of record CAJQUW010005440.1, read on the forward strand.
CTGCTACCGGCCGAACCGGCTTTAGTGGCGACGGCCATAAATTTTGAAGACTGGCCGGTTAGTCCAGTTAGGCCTAGATCGACCATTGAGGACATTCATTTTAGAAAAATATTTACCATATTGTAAGAGTAGTAAGTGCAACATATATTTATATTCTAGGCTATTTGAATTTTCAGAGAATGATATGTTCCTTGGTCCATCTTTCGTAAAATTGTTCGATGTCTTGAATACTTTCATCACACGGGATAGTTCATGAAACCCATCAACACCTGAAGCCTAGGAGATGTAATTTATTTTCGCTAATCGGTTTATTAAAGTTGCCTAAACCCTATCAATTGATGAAATCAATTACTGTGAATAAAGCAAAACAAAAGTTTTAAAATTTGTATTTTATCGACCATTGTGCATATTGAATTAGACATGCATGATAATCGATACGTCCATATTTCTCATGCATTCTCAAAGAGGGAGCCGGCCAAGACATGATTATTTGGAAACGCGACCCGACCGCCGATTTTCAAGATGATTTTCCTTGACATGATCTTAAAAGAACTTGAATATAATATTTCTTTTATAGTGTGTTGATGCACTGTCGATGTTAACTTGCCAGTTTTGCCATCATGCCTATCAAAGCGAACGCCTTTATCACTAGAATTTGATGGTTGGTGTATGATCTTCTTTGACAAATGAATTAATATCTTCTTCCTTAGCTTAATTTTGTCAATTAATGCAAATACAAGTGCGTTCTTCACAAATCAATTGTAGTGAAACTCAATTTCTGCCAGGCATGACATCGCTTTCAAAGCATTTTATTGGCGAGATAAGTTATTGATCAGTTTCCTCAGCAGGCGAGAGTCAATTACAGGTTGAAAAATATTAATTATGAATATTATGAATATTTGAATAATATCGAAGAATGGGTTGAAAAATATCGAGAAGCACAGACAATGTCATGACAATGGCAAAAAATCAGCTTTGATCTACCTTGATAAACATTTAAGTGAAAAAGACTTCCAGAAAAAGACGACAATAAACGAAACGCCTCATGCAATTGACCTGAAACATCCCTTTGTTTCATCTTCGAGCGCAACAAGAAGGATTCACCTTTTTTGAATTACTGCCTGTTGAATTGTATTCAGTTAAAAATGCAGTTGATAACGTTGAAACAGAGACTTGAATAATTTAGGCTATAACCTACCATTCTCGTATCATATTATAATTTTATGCATAACTTAGTCCCTTGAAGCAAATATAACTTCATCTCCAGCATTAAGTCTCAAATTTGAATTGTTTCTTTCACCTGTGATAATCGGAGAAACTCGATGACAGTTGCAAAAAAGAATTCGAGAACATATTCAGTCTCAGAAACCAGCATCAGAAATTTCCATGCATATCCATCCACCTAATGACAAATACTTCGAAATATTAAAAGAAACAAAACACACAAGAATAGCAGAATCATTCATCATAAAATCACGCCAAAAACTCATGGACAATCAAACATCATCCGAACTTTTACATTGATTTTAGTTGGTGGCCAATTCTATTTCTATGTTTTCTGACAGATTTTTCTCTGTCAATGCGTGACTCATTCTATTTCTATGCCCACTGACGATTTTAATTTGTACTCTTGCCTTGCGACACCGGTATGGCAATAAATCGCAGCCATACATAATATAGAGATAATAGCAAATGCAAAATCTTTGAATTTGAAATTATCTGTTTATTATGTATGCATGTTTGAAATTTGCAATTCAAATTTCAAATATGATTTTTCATTTTTTTTGCGTTTTCTAGTTCTGTATCTGATCAGCAATTACTATTATTTTTCAGACTCATGTTGCTTTTAGCCTCAGTGTCTCCGAATTGGGTCACCGAATTGGGTTGTTTCTTCGCCTGCAGAAACTAAATAGTAAAATGTGCGATTTTTGTGATATTTGAGCTGAAATAAAAACCTCATCTACTATAATGATGTGATCTCAGAGCGATTAATAATCATCGTTTTGTTAACCACCTTAACCAGATCTTTCGAGTAGTGCATGGTTTATTAGTTTTTGTTGTCATTTTTCATTTCAAATAGTAATCTAATTAAAATTTGTTTAAAATTGGCGATTTTAACCTTTGACCTTCACTTCAGCCCAGGGATGACCTTAAAAAGAAAACAGATGCTGTTTTTCTGAATCCCCTTTCGGGAATAAGTGTCGGACTAGATTGATGATAATTCAATTAGCACAACGCTCTTCATTTCAATTAGAATTGTCAAGGAGTCCACAGTGCTCTCATTAATTCAATGTCTGTTTAGTTAAGTATTGCGCGGGAACAACCGACCGATTGCAAATGACCCCTGAACGATAGAAAAAGTCATAGATAAGACCGAGAGCGTTAGGTTTATATACTTTTCCCAGTGTACTTGAATTAAATCACATACTTCATGCGAACAAGCCAATTAAAGAGCGTTATTAGGCATCTAATTAGATATTATGTCACTTAATAGCCGGAGGTAGCTCACTGATAGGTTCAGATCGTCCACTCTAACATGATTGCTGAATATGTCTTATCTGCAATAAATTGGTAATCAGATCACTGACAAACTCCAGATTTGAGTATTTGACCAACTTTTGAACTCAATTCTTGCCAACAGATAGAACGAGTCATTCACCTAACAATATAAAGTTCAATTTTTGTTTTCATAACCTACTTGAAATCAAAGTGAAAGTAGGGTGATTTCACCTGTACCAGACAAGGCAAAAAAGTTCACAATGACTGTTGCTTTCCAGAATTACTAAACTGAGCATTCAAGTCGTGCCTGATAAGGAGAAAACAATAGTAATTGTGCTCCATGGCGATGGGACACCCAGTTTTGAGCTCTAAAACGTAAGATGAGACGATGTTCCTTGAACATTTGCAATGACTCTTAGAGTCCTTATCACACCTCCTAGGCCACAGAAAAGAGTCAATGTCCGATATGGAGACAACGCCGGAGGAACAACTTTAATAGTGGTCGGGCCACTTAATTTTCTAAATTTCAAGCATAGGCTACTTTCAAAATTCGGCAGTTTTGGCCTTTTAGATAACTAATATTATCTGATTCAAGCTTTACTTTCTTCCTTTGAGAGACACATACAAATTCATATATGAGTGAAAAACATATGCACAGGACCGACACTATATTTGAAACACCACAAACGCAAAAATACGATTTGAATGGAGTCAATCTATCAATCTTTTGCAGAAGTCACTTGAGCCTCTATTTTTCCTAAGAAGCATTCATTAATTTCCCAAATCCGTTCAGATACTGTTGCTGTAACTTTAAATTCAAAGACAGTATTTGTCAATGAATTTACATCTATCTCCGTCCCAAATTCAATGCAAATTTCCAAAGAAACATCTTCTACGGTCAATTTCTTCACAAATTCTTCAAGCACCGTTGTGGTCGATACGCGTTCAGTCAAAGATTTGTGTGTATTCAAGAACACAATTGATTTAATCTTGATTGAGTCATACTGGAGCGTAGATAATTTCTGAGTCGTCTTAGGCAAGAAAAACTAAACTCCTCTCCGCAGTCGCATTAGACATACAGTAGGTACACGGTAATATAGGCGCAACGGTAAACTAATTTGCGAAAATAGATCTTTCACTTTACCAATGTTGTGAAAATCGAAGTTAAGTTCTTAGCGGATTTTACATGAACAGACTGTTTTTGAGTGCCATTGTACGTCCGTATTTATCAAATCCGATAGTATTTTCAACCGGATAACCAATCGTTCCAAGTTGTAATTTGAACTTCTCGTACACAGCAAGATAATCAACAACTCCATTAGCTTCATTTATCAAAGTAATCTCAATCGAACGTATTGATAGTGTGGATGTAGGCTGGTGTGGTGAGCTTAAGTTTGGCTTTTTTGGATTTGAGTATCGGAATGTGGACTGATTTTGTGGATTTGAATTGCTGTGGAGGAGTGGCATCGATAGCTATGGTAATGAAACTGATAGTGTGGATGTAGACTGGTGTGGTGAGCTTAAGTTTGGCTTTTTTGGGTAATCGTCTCAATTCTGTGGCTTTTTTGGCTCTTCCGTGATTTTGGCTTTTTTGGATCATTTTTGGCTCTTTTGGAAATGATCATTAACCCGAATATTCATCAACAGCACATTAACGATTTCAAAATGCATGACGCGATGATATGATTCCAGATCTTCACACTTGCGCCTTCGTTTTCGAGTGAATTCAGGCTCATGAACATCCAATGAGCTTGCTTTCTGTAGTGCGTTATTAGATAACTTCCAGAAACCATTGTCATTTCGTGTTCTTATAAATTAGATTCAAGGATTACAATGCTGCCCTTGACTTCTTCAGCAGTCGCATTAGGTTTTTGGAAGCATTTTACAATCTCTTCGCTTGGTTAAAAAATGTCAGTGCTACGCGCAGTCTCAGGAATGTTTCAAACTGCTTCATCAACACCAGAATTCCAGGCGCGCTTTTATAGCCGTTTCGGTGTTTCATCAGCATCCATTATTCTTTCCAGGGTCTTCATCACCTGGAAATAATGCACCGGCTTTAGCAGTCCACTTATTCGGACAAAGTGGTGTCAAGGTCATCAACTGATTTCTTTAACAATATTGGCTTCGGATTTCTGTGAATAAATTGAGTTTAAATTGAATCGAATATCATTTGTCGTGATTATATACAATAGATGCGAACATAGATATGAGCATTTGAAGGACGGGTTGTCTCGTGACTACTTGATTGTGTCATGTGATCAACTTTTTACATAGATATGAACATTTGAAATTTCAGGCTTAGCATACCTACATACGAATGCGTCAGACACATCATTCTTCGCTTCACTTCATTTCACCTCGTCACTCACTATGGCTTACAACGTTGCTGAACGACTGTGCTTGATTGAAAATTATTTTCGTTCTGGAAGCTAGTGAGAACTCTTCAGCGAACGGATTCATTTCTCTTTCTTTGAAGGTCGAGTGGACAGTGACAAGCATTGTTCATTCATCGATCAGTTCGCCGTGACCTTAACTGAAAACGAAAGACATATTGCATGGTTCCAGCAAAACAAATGCAACGGCCCATACTTAACTAACTATACTTAACATTTCTTAACTAACTTTCTTAACTTTTTGACGTGTTTGTACCAATTTTTTCCGATGAATGGCTTAGAACAACCTCTGCCCTTATCCCTTTGCTTTTAATCAAATATGTAGATCTAATTTTGGTTTAGATGTCAGGATTACATTTCATGAAATACGAAAATAACATGAAATTGTTTGAACAATTCCGTTTATTAGGTTTCAAAACACCATTTCGGTTTACTTTTTTGAAGAATGGTATGCAGAAAAACAGTCTTTTGGGTGGAGATGAGGCTGGCCGCTACATCCAGAACAAACAAAATTGGTTCGTCTACGATTACCGGGTGTACTGCAGAATGCGCAGTTTCTATCATGTTGAACATGTTGAACAAGATGCTTGTTCCCTTGCAATCTTTCTGAAATGCTTGGCCGTCCTCTGGGTTTCCTGGCCTCCGATGATGTGGAAGCTTCAGAAGCTGCGTCCTCAAGCAGGAGAATCAAGTGATGTTTAAACTTTCGCAGGCTTTGCTTAGGAGAATTGGCTTGGCGTGTGAGGCAGAAAAGGATGTATGCATTTGTTTAACAGATTTCTAGTAACCAGAAAAATATGCATTTCCACCATTTCATAGTTTTTCTCTGGAAATGTCCATAATACGCCAAACTTTGATCCACTCGATCGCAGCCGTTCATTGACATATTGTAGTCGTGAACAACAGTTGGAATTGATATTTGTTTACCACGTTTCCTTGTGACGGTCTTCATCTCAACTGAGGCTTTCGTTGACACAAGGACAACAGGTTTTCTGGCTTTCTTGTCTTTCCACGCTAAGCAGAGGATATCGTCATTCTCAGATCGGAACCACTTACATTCCTCGTGTTCAAGGAGTAGAGATTTCAGCTCAACAGGAAAGTCTTTTCTGTTGATATTCAGTGTGCCTGTGCAATAAGTTTCTTTGCAGTTCAAATACGAGATCAGTTTTTTGGTTGTATAATATCTGTCGGCAAAAACGTGATGTCCTTTGCCCAAAGGTCTTAGTAAATATTCAAACACTTTTTCAGCTTGACCACTGCTTGGATCGAGATCTGGATCGTAGGAAGTTAATGCGCCGAAATAAACGAGAATATTGCAAACATATCCTGTAATGCTTTCACACAGTCCAAAAGTCTTTATATGATATTTCTTTGGTTTTGCTGCATTGAATTGTTTGTATTTCCACCGACCTTTCCAACCGATCACCATCTCGTCAACAGATACATTTTCTGATGGGTAGTAGGCCCTGGAATTTTTGGACGAGCCTATTCAAAAAGGGCTCGATCTTATCCTTAGACTGCGAATCAATCTCCGAAGCACGTAACATAGTGTGGTATATGCTTTCAAATCTTGTCCTGGAAAACATCTGACCGTACCAAGGCGTGTGCTGAGGAGCGAATTCTGACTAGTAGTCTTTTACAGATGGACGCTTGTCTAATCCCACTACGATCAAAACAGCAAGAAATTTCAGGACCTCACTTTGGGTGATAGGTGTCCATCTTGCATACATGGAATTGCATGGAATGTTTGTTGGGGGATTGTTCAAACCCCTTTTGTGCTCACCTTCCTCGTTTATAAAGTTTAGTAAATCGTCCAATATATCCAGTGATAGAAGTTAAAACAAGCAGTCCAATTCATTTGAATTTTCATTCAAGTTGTTTGAAATTCCTGGCGAGCTCAGGGGCTCAAATGGGAATGTCAGACTTGGACAATCATTCTGATCAAAAGTCACATCACGCCAACAGACGTTGGGGTCAGATGTGCGAACAGTCTGTCGATTACCAGGGCCATCATGAACAAAACGTCCACGGTTTCTTCGTCCACGTTGTCCCCTATTCGAAGCTGCGGTAGGTTCATCCTCACCGGAAGATCTGTTATCCGCACTGTCACTTTCGGAAACACTATCTTCGTCATCGTCATCCGAATGCCATTGCGAAATCCTATCATACATTTGCGCAGCTGTAAGCGTGTGAGTCCTGCGAGAACGATTCGACGCGGCGGAAGACATGACTGCAATCAATATCTCCAGACGGCGCTTTTCCTCAGCGGCCTGCGCAGCTAAGAAATGATTCGCAAACAATGGCTGTGTCATCAACCGATTTAGCTTTCCAGGGTGTTCAAGTCATAAATAGCAATGTCGTGATTGGCTAATGCATCAGAGAACGAAAGCCAATGGTCTCCCAAACAGTAAGCATAGCTTAGAGGGATCTGCATGCGTGAGCCGCTGTGAGCGGCTTTCGGTACAAACCAACATATTTCGTGAGCCGCTGTGAGTGGCTCTTGGTAGCGAAAGAGTTAAACTCGGACTCAAAGCAACAACCCAATCTTTATCAACTGCATGATACATATGATCATATACACCATTGTGGGGAGTAAACTCGACAATGTGTCTACATGCTTTATTCAGGAAATCAAATACGAATTTTTTACATGCTCAGAAATCTTTCTTTGGCCATTTCGGAATGTAAACTCGACATCCCTCTTCACACTGATAGCATCTGTACGTCTCATATTAATAGTCATCACTTCATGATCAAAAGTATTGACATAGTTACTGTGAACAACTTGAGTGACGCCTACTTCCCACTTTCCCTTCAGCTGTTGTGTATTATCAATGGGAGTAGAAAAGATAGCAGCTCGATTGCCAACAAATTTATTTGTTGCCACATTGATAAGCAAAACATGATAGAATGACATTTCGGTAATCTATACATTACCGATTTGCATAACATCATGAAGACTTGGATTTTGGACTCTGTACAATATATTAAAGTTGATCGCGATGGAAATGTTCATTTCAAGAATTCTTATGGAAATACATCGAAAGGAATTACATTAACATGGCGACAATTTTTCAATCTTAATGATATCATGAGGGATTTGGAATATTTCAAAACGTTATAATTCATCTCCTTGGGTAATAAGGTTTGGCTTCAACATCAGAGAAATGAAATTCAAATCTATCATTCTCATCTCTCCATCTATTTCTCATTTCGCAAATGTAATTGGGAAAAATATAGAAGATGTGTACATCGCTCCATTATGTCATTCATTCGACGCGAGTTCATCGCATTGCTACGCAAATCTTAATGAGACACCATCTTCAACACAATGTCACACTCCATCATGAAGACTTGGAAATTGGATTTCCTACAATATGTTGAGATTGATCATGAACGAAACGTATGTTTCAAAGATTATACTGGAAATGTAAGAAGAGTATTTGCTTTATCATATCGACATTTTCAGTCTCTAAATCATATTATGAAGGACTTAAAATACTTCTATATGAAAAAACATTCACGCATAGGAAATCGCATATGGTTGCGACTCAACAAGCAGCGAATTCAAATCTATCATTCACAACTTTCTACCTACTTCACATTTCATCAAGGCAGTTGGGAAAAGTATAAAAGGAAGATACATCGCTCTATTTACTCATTTCTTCATCATGAAACGTCATCGCTACACCATCGTCAACATTCTCCGATGCATCAGACTCTATACGAAAATCGATCTCGCAACACTACATCAACAAATTCCAAACAGCAAGTATTATCCGGGTCGACCGCAAATGTTAGTGGCGAAGATGAGCAATTTACGGAATCTTCAACTCTTCCCCAATGGAATTGTTTAGATTCTCGGCGCCCTTTTTCATTCATCAGCGCGGTTAATGCGCTTAGAGCTGCAGAAGCTACTACGATGGATATGGAAGAGGGAGAAGTGTGTGATGTCGAATCTGACTGTGGACAATATGGTGATCTCTACTCAATTGAGTGAAGATGTATCGTTTTTAAAGATTCATACCAGCAGTTTCAATTTGTGTTGTGAACCTGACCTTTTTCCCGCGGCTGTCATTAGTTGCTGGTTACCTGTACATGTTGCAATCTTTCATAATAGTGAAGTTATCATTACTGGACTGAAATCTGAAATGCAAGCAGATACGATCCTAGACTATCTAATCGAGCATGTACATAACCAGCGGATTGTAAAATAAAAACAATTTTCATTCCAACATGATGCTTTTTATTTCAAATCATTATAGAACATACAAATCATCTTTTCATTAGAAGATGGATTACATGAAAACTTTTGAATAACAGATTTAAATTGGTGTACATGTAAACGTTTTAAAATGAAGTACAATACGAAAGCACCACGAGTTTATGAAAGTGGATGTTGCAGTATGCGTGCGTTCATTTCGTTGATATTGACGAGTATGCTTTGTCAACCACTGCTGTGTTGGTATATTCGGAGATTGAGAAAGAGAGTCAAATAGTTCACCACGTCTGTGTCTTTTCCAATAAAGATAGTTTTCCAATGCTAACCTTCTAAATTCTGTAAATGAGTGTTCAATACGATAAAGATGGGATACTGTTTTACAGTAGTCGTTCAGGTATCTAGCGAATAGACATTATCAAAAGCTTTCAACGTAGCTTCATAACTCAATCTCATCACGATAAAAGCTACCATCAATTTCTTCATTATCGTAATCTTTCAACTTGTAAGTTGTCGGGGAGACTTTTTATTGATACTTGAAACTGTGAAAATTTCTTCTGTCCAATTCGGGAGATAACCTTTGTCGAAAACACTCTTAACTTTTGATATGCAAACTTTATCACCTATTTTCACATCACTTTTTGCATTATTACGCTTGCGTTGGAATGTTTCACGCACTCTATCTACGTTGTCAGCATTCACATCCGCTGGTCTGAGTCCAATAGAACGATGAATAGAGTGATTGTAGACATTAAGCGTATCTAGACATAAAGTGCAGCCCTATAGGCACTCTTTACACTAAACAGCTCAACATCAAATCTTTCAAATAATCTTCCCACATGCTGATTTTCAAACTCTTTTCCTTGATCACTCTGAATTCTCTTTGGAATGCGACCCTCTCGGAAAATTGACTGGAATGCCTTTGCTACTCGTTTGCCTTCTTTAGTTTTTATAAAGGTTGAGCCCACGCATAACGTGAGAAAATATCAATTACGGTTAAGATAAAATTGTGTCCCGAGTTATGTTTTGAAATAGCGGCAACGTCACACAAATCTGCTTGCCACTGTTCATCAATGTCATGAGCAATATAATGACGGGTCCGTTACTTCTTTTTCGCTTGTTTGTGGAGTGTATATGTAGCTTGACCCTTTAAGCATTGTTTAACTTGTGAGTGTGGAAGACCGCTCGCTTTTGACAATTTCTTTATAGATGCAAATCCTGCAGGATGTTTTACATCATAATATATTGACTTTAAAAGTTCATCCGATGACGACTGACTCTTTCTCCTTCTTCTCATGTTTTTGCTTTCCTACCTTTTTGCATTTACAGCAACCACAGGATTTATGGGATTTACGTTTACATTGCTTAGGAGTCTCATTGTGAGAGCTGTCACAGCAAGTACAAGTTACAGTTACATTTACTTCCGGCGGCTCATTACATGGTAAGCAACACATCTGCTTCATATCAATAGTCTGAGAACATGTATTTTTTTGGAGGAGTTCTTGTACGTCGTTCTCTTCCCCTTGTTTGCTTGATGGGTATGGGAGGGGATTTAGAAGGTGATCTCTTAAACCAATTCCTTGGCATGTTCATTTTACTCTTAACCGGTGAAGTAGATGAAGTAGCATCAACTGCTGAAATAGAATCAAGTTCTTTCGATGTTTCATTACTGAAAGCAAATTTTGGAACATTGTGCTTTTTCAATAGTTTAAGAAAGTAAGACCAACCAGGTGGGACATAGTCTTGACGGCGCTTTCTGCGTGTTGCATACTGTATCAAGTCTTCATAACGTGAAGCGTTAATAATTTCATTATCATCTGAAATGGTTTCACCTCTATCATTCACAGTGAGATATGGTTCAATGCTGTTGAAAAGGGACATTGCATGTGCGCGAGATGCTAAAGGTGTTGCAGTCGAAACAGAGTCACGCATCTTACTCTTCAAACTTTTTAATTCTTCGACAGTTTCCGATTGTAATAATACAGCACGATGTGGATCTTTGATATGCGCATTTTGCTGATAATTTAATTCATTCTTATAAATTTGATTTGCGAGAGGTTGTCTTGCTTGTTGCATGGCAGTCAATTGCACATATTGATCCTGAGGAATAACAACCATACGAGAATAAGAACTCATAGTTTGTAGATAATCATAGACTCTTTCAAAATATCACTTCGAAATCTAAATTCTTCCGGACACTCTTGTGTAAAATCAATAAATAACTAACCGTGTGGTTTTTCAATTGCTGCTTGAAAAATTTCAATTAAGGCCTTTGATCCTCTTGGTGCAACTTGTCGCGCTAAAATTTCAAATTGACTTCTATCTCGTGGATTCTTAAAAATAGCGTAATAGTGTGTATTCAGGTTTCGTGTGTGGGCTTCTTTCCCATCAGGAAACAAATTTTGCATGATATAGATTATAAAGCATCTTTTGTGATGTGCTGCGCAAGTGAACATATCTGTAACATCTTCAGAATTCTTTCTTGCTTTCTTTTAATAAATCATCCAATACAACGACATCATTGGACTGAATCTTATCCACTGGAATAATTCCTTCATTTCGAATAAAGTTACGATGCTGCAATTCCTGAAAGAGTGACGGTTGATAAATGCCATAACACCAAATCACTCGATTGATAGGTTCCCTAAACAACTCTTTTCTTTTATCTAGCAAATTCAGAGTGAAAACAGTTTTACCTGCATGGGATGGACCTGATAAAGTCAGAACTTTATCACATTGAAGTCTGAAATCCATTTTAATACTTTGGGGTTCAATATTTGCATAATTAACGCTTATGATTAAAGATCCTACCCAATAGGTCACCTACTACAGGAGCTAACAGCGGAATTAACACTGAAAGGAAACCACCCTTTTGTGTTGGAGTTTTCCTCTTTCTTTGAAGGGTAACTTTAGGATTGGAGATGAATCGCAATTTTGTAGTATGTCGCTTAAGTAGCTTTCGTTGTTGTGGTGATAATTTCTTTGTCCTGAAACTTCTCAAATGAGAAACAATTTCTCGAATAAATTTATCATTAGCATGTCGTATAGCATTATATCGCTGATTTCCTTTCATTCGTTGAAGAGCTCGAATGGCCTCAGAAAATTTTGAAGACTTTCGACTTTTGCGTTTCGCCATTTTTCTCTTAACCATTGTTACAACTTGATTTTTCCACATTTACATAGGTGCTAACTTAAATGACAGAAGTGACACTCAAAATGAGCTATATCACAGTGACTACATTGACAAAGTTGAATACAGTATCGCATGAAACAGCGCTGGCAGAAAGTATGCTTACATCTCTTAAAGATTTCACTTCCATCCTTTCACTTACATACATCGCACATATTTTCACTCTTGCTAACAACTTCTAAAGCAAGTCTTTTTGAAGACATGAACTTGCTAGCCTTTTCTAAATAATAGACACATGTGCAGAAGGAATATACTTCGAGAGTAAGCAGACACAACTCGAAAACCAATTGTGCAGTACCATTGATTGCATCTTTAAGTTTCTTTTATACAAAGTTGAATGTGAATATGTGAAATTTCTTCAATCACTAGACTGCTACCATGATGGTTAAATGCATCAAGACGTTAAGCAATTTTTCCCATATGTCTTTCAAAAAATTCTTCGGGATTATCTACAACCTCCATCGAATAAGAAGCAAAGTGGAAGAAACGATCTTCTACCTCTTCTTTCCCAAAATGGCTGAAATGAATTTTTGCAACTAATCTCGCAATTACAATTCTATTAGAAAACGTATCCATTAACTTCAAAAATAGAGTGCTACTATCACCAATAACTGATTTGATGTTGATGTCATCTTTATGAAAAGTTATCACATAATCTTGAATAGTTCCCTTTAAGCTTTGTCTATGTAAACTTAATGTTCCCCAATCATTTGAGAAAGACATTATCATCCTTCATCTATCCCACCCGTTGCATGAAAATAACAAATCTCTTCAAAAAGCATTTATTGAACGACTTTAACAAGCATGCATTAAAAATTTTGGGTTTGAAACAGATAAAATAGATACAGTTGGTAGCTATCATATAAAGTGCAATGATGACCAAACATTACTTTACCAGTGTTGAGATATGGAGGAAAAAAGCATTGATTATGAATGTAGCGACTACAACGAACATTTAAAATAGGAACACTCAATTCCTTGAAACGTTTAGTGACTTCATGATAGTTTTGATTAACTCTACTATCCCAAGGTGGAAGTAGAATATCATTGATGATTAGATTTGGAAATAGTTTCTTCTCCTTAGTAGGATCCAAAGATATTTAACACTACTTGTTTATATGGAGCTAGATTGGACATAATTCAATTATCGTGGCACCTCTCTCGTTGCCTAATTAGACTGGCAAAAAAGCATTACGAGTATAGGGACAATACTGCTTTTTTGCAAACTGCTCTGAATGGGTTTCACGCGAATCACGATCTCGCGGTTTTTCTTTTCACAAATAACGCGAGAAATAATGTGGCGCATAAATGATTAGTTGTCGTTCAAGTCAGAACTATAAAAATTGTTAACAAGTTTTGAGTGAAAACAGGGGTCTAATTGCATTTTTGCAGTTATCTCCAGTGTTTTGCGAGGGCACGATTTCTTTTTGGTTCAGGCATTTGAATTATCAACCTAGTTATCATTTGGAACGTTTGTGGCTGTTTTTACTTGTGTTAATTTCGTGCGAGAATTATTTTTGACACAAGGTTTTCTAGGAGTTATGATTTAGTTGTTTGATAAAGCCACGTGCTTTGCTACAATGGTTAATGTCATAGGGTTATTGCTGAAAATTTAATTAAAGTTTGGTGATTAGATGATGTAGTCAGTTTACGGCAGCGGCTATTACACCGGCTGGGCCGATACAACTTCGGTTTTGGCTATTGCACCGGCTGAGCTTTTACAACACTACACCATGTCTGTTGTCCCACCTCGTGTTTCCCAGCTGTTAAAGACTCCAAGTGACTTAATGTAGCAAGAAATATGTACTGTGATGTGACCTGATTCTATCTTGTCTCTCCTTCAGCCTTAGAGAAATTCTGTGACCCCATTCGTGGGAAGCATATCTTCTTCAATAATATTTCCTATAGTTTTGAACTACTCCAAAACACTAAAAGAGACCCTGTTTGTGATCAATTCTTATTTTTTTTTCTAGAATCTTATTCTGTAGTTGATATTTTTGTGCACAATTTGGTGTAGATGTTTTCTACTCTTCACTTGTGATGCGATCAATACCACCTTCTCAGTCGCTGTGATATTCACGAGAACGAAATTGGACCGACTCAGCCGTTGTAGCAGCCATCACTGCCTTTCATTTCTTGTCTTTTCAATGGTACTTTCTTGACGTGATTCAAATTATATGTGGGCCTTAATTTTTGTGTTTAGTGTTTTAGCAAATTATTTTCTATTTCAACAAATAATCATTCAAGTAAATACTTGAGAGGCATTATAGACGACATGTACATCGACAGGCTACATACAAGTTGAGCATATTACGGATCCTGTAGATGGTGATAGTTCTTCATGATGTAGCCCACGTCTTCCGAAAAATGAATCTTGTCAATTAATGATGCGGACTTTAGACGTCTATATAGCCTAGTCAACCGCCTAACAGACATGATTTGCATCCTCAGTTCACATTTTTCTATGCTATTTCTAAGCATACAGTTGGTTCTTGAAATCCTATCGAGCATTTACTCATTTGTAAAATACTGCAATTGATCTTTTTTTGATCATTTCAATTTCATCCCAAATTCTTCAGAAATTTGTCAAATGTAAAGAACATAGATCTACTGAGCACGATTTTCTACAAGTCAGGATTCCCGTATTCTACTCACCTCTCCTACTGTTAGTTTCTTGTACAATTTCGTGTTGACTGTGTACACCCTCCGACGTATCACCTTCGCTCCTCTCGAATGCATTTCACTAGTCAACCGAGAAATTCAAATTTCAGGTTTTTGGATCTGCATTCAGGCAAATACCTCGATGTCAAAACTTCTTGTACCCGCAGATAATCAAGGAGTTTGGCACTCATGCCAACACTACATTAGTTCAGCCGAATTCTAGGATTCATGGAAAAATTTCACTCACCTATATATTTTTCGGTGGCTTATTCTCGAAAGTTACGATAACCGATGAAAATCAGTCGAAAATCACTTAACTGTAATTCTAGACACCACCTCTACGGTAGTTGTGGTGATAAGTGCATGAAGCTGCTTGTTTATTAACAATTAGAAGGTAGATTTTTACAAATTTGATGCAATCTTGGACGGAAAATAAGTGAAGCCACCCTGTCATTCGTCCATGTTTGAACGGGATGAGATGGCCTACTAAAATTGCCCAGAATCTTTTCAATTGCTATTTCACTGCATTAAGACATCTCAGATGCCTGCCATATGAGTAGGCCTAAGTAACAGTTCTTACTCTAGTAAGATAACTGTACCCAGGGTGGCGGCCGAGTGCGGGAATTTTGTTGTGTCCCGGGAATCGCCCTTAAATTTTAGTGAAATAGCCAATTAGGTGGCTCTTAATTAGCCCGGCAATGCCATTTTGTGACTACTTACCACTAAGTTCAATGAGCAGAATTTCTTGGATTTCAACAGTTATTAATATGGCTATTTTTAAGCCCACTATTTCTATTAAATTAAAGTGCATCAGAGTTTTCGTTGGAATTTCGAATGAAAGTAAGTGACCAAGCTAAGTCGTGAGTTCGAAGCCATACAGTAAAACATGACAAGAAGGTCACCTAATCAATGGGGCTGATGTATAGACCACTGCTTCCAAATGTCGGGGTAGCTAGTTTATGGAACCATCCGGAGCTTCTTCCAGCGGTAAAGATTTTACTCTCTGATGCGGTCCCGACAATACCAGAAACGCGGGAAATATATCAATCGATACCGTTCTAAGTAACTAATCAAGCACATTTTGCTAGCTCATACCATATGCGCAAAAAAGGCCCAGCCATTAAATACCTGGATACATGTGTTTAACGGCGATATACACACATGTGTTTCTTAACAAAGTACACCGAAATACTAATCGACGGTCAAATAATATCTTTCAAGAGTACTGAATTAGCTGAAGGCCTATTAAAAATTTGATGACATATACCGGTACTATGCCTATTGTTTTGAAAGTAATCAGAGCCATAAAAGTTCTTTGATTAAACTTAAGTAGGCCTACATATTTAATCGCACATTTAGCTGCTTAGCTATTTTTTGAAACAAGCACAGTTAATCAGGTCCTTATTCAGTGGCTTGTAGCCATGAACTACTTATGAGATCTGCATTACAGTGATAGAAAGATTAATTTTTTGTACTCGCTAATGATCAAAAAGCAATTCATTTTCATCAACTGATGAATTTTATTTTTATATTTTTTCCATACAATTTTTACCTATAGTCTATTTGAGCCGGCATCGCTGTCATTTGAATCAAGAAAGATCAAGACCTTGATTCTCCAGCATTATATCTGACTTTGCTGGAAACACCAGACACAAATTTTATGACAGACGGTTACCATGTGTCCTTTGTTTCTGCGCAAACTGATACAAAAAGGATGATAAGTTGGAGTACTTCTGACGTTCATGATTGTTGTTGTTTTACCCGGCTCCGTCCAGTGGATAGGAGGCTTCGTATCAAGACAATACAAAGCGACAGACCTAGTAAGCAAATATATGCCCACTGATGGTGAGGATATGGGCACTCCGATACCACCGGAGTGCTGTCATGCCAAGGGTGAACAGTATTGACCGGGGTAGTTGGCATCCCCGATGGTCCGCCCCAACCCTCACCGTCGAAGAGGGGCGGACCATCGCTGAGGGGACTTTGGAAGGGGAGAAGCCATAATATGCCACAGGGGATGAAGCTCTGAAAGCTTTATGCACAACCCAACATGAGATTCGGTTGTCAGGATCCCCCCGCATATCAGCTTAGTATACCCACCGATGAAGGGCAATGAGAAAAAAGTTATCAGACTGCCAACACCAGAGCTGCAGTGGTAAAAGGTCCCTTTGATTTGCCCAGGGCTGCCACTCTTCCGGTTTTAACCGGAATTCCGGCTTTTTTTAAACTTAACTAAGTAGTGGGAAAATGTTCTACCAAGGAACAGAAATTTGCTTTGAGCAGCATTGTAGGGGCCTTCTTGAGATCGCTATGAAGTCCTTTTAGATTGTGACGGGCCCTTTTGACATCTTGAGGGGGCCCTCTTGAGATCGTTATGAGGCCCTTTTAACGGTTAAATGATGAATTGGGGTCTGGTCAGACCCACGCGGCCTTTATAAGGCTCACACATCTAAACTCAAATGAGTTGGTAGCCGATATTCTGTGACTTTTACACATTCTATGATTGCTTATTACTGGCCTAAAAAATATTTCAAATAGTAGTTTCGTTTTACTTAATTCAGATACATACTAGGTCAACGATGAACATGGGTCTACAGAGACCCATTAGAAAATATTCGGTAGCAACACTTACAAGTGCTTTATTCAAGTTCAAGACGGTTAGTCAGCGTATTGTGTGACCCATATGTGTAACTGCAATTCTCTGTCTGATCGATCAGTGCGCGCGCCTGTGTCAGACAAGCTCTCCTGCCTTCCAGGCGTGCGATCGAAGCGTGTGATGACTTGTAAACAAGTGTCAGCTTTCGAGTTGCAATATAGAGGAACAGTTACGCTCTCCAATGCGTGTGTGCTTATTTGACATGGCTTCAAACAGCGAGAGACGACGACTTCCTCCACGTGCTGCTCGACAACATGCTAACTTGAATCTCGCATATGCAGAAGACGAGGAGGACGAGTTTCCAGACGAGATTGCTGAGGATGACGTCGCCGTGAACGCTACTGATGAAGAAGGAAGTGTGGAAATCTCGATGGTAGAGTCACTATCAGACGATGAAGAATTGGATTTATCAGTTATAGTTGACGTGATGAGCAATGAAGATTCTGATGATGATGATGGTGAGGAACAGAGTGAAGATGACAGTGCCCATGTGACTGCAACGTCATCAACGGCGAATGCCCAGGTCTGGAATCTACAAACTAGTCAACGACATCCACCAGGTAGATTAGCAGTGCACAATACGTTTCGGCCACCTCATGTTGGTTTAGCAGTTGGATTTCATCCACAGTCTACATTAGAGGCATTCAAAGCGTTTTTTGATAACTCCCTTGATGTAGCCGTCCTCCACACCAACCGCGAGGGACGTCGAATTGCAGCCTCCAAGCACTTGCAATGGAAGTCTGTGTCTAGAGTTGAACTCGATGCCTTCGTTGGTTTTCATCTAATAGCTGGTGCTTTGAAAGCCGGACATCGTGACACTCGAGAATTATGGGACACTAAGAACGGAAATCCTATTTTCCGATCTACTATGAGCTTTCAACGTTTTCAACAAATAAAGGCCGCTCTCCGATTTGACAACAAGACCCGGCGCGACACCAGTGATCCTCTTTCACCCATCCGCGAAGTGGTTGACCTAGTCAACAATAATTTGGCAAGACTGTATGACCCAGGTTCTTTGTTATGTATTGACGAACAGCTTGTTGAATTTCATGGGCGCGTACGGTTCAAACAATATATTCCTTCGAAACCGGGAAAATTCGCAATCAAAATCTTTTGGATCACTGATGCTGAAAACAGCATCCCACTTCGCTGTCTGGTATATATCGGGAAACAGACACTGCCGGAAGTTGAGCGGAATGGCCCTGTTAGCGAAGCAGTGGTCATGAATCTGGCCAAGCCATATCTTGGGGTGGGTCGAAATATAACCATGGATAATTGGTTCACATCTATCAGTTTATGTGACCGTCTGGAGGCGGAGAAGACCAGCGTCGTCGGAACCATTCGGAGCAATAGGCGAGGTATTTCATCTGATGCTCGATCTCTACGAGGGAGAAGAAAAGGTGACTCCAAGCACTTTATTTGCGGGAATAAATTACTGTGCTCATTTTGGGATAAGTCAAACGCCCCGGTTTTGCTGCTATCAACAAAGCATTCACATGGGGTTCATGCGGAAGGTGAGAAACCCGAAATTGTGTCGTGCTATAATGCAACCAAATCAGGGGTTGATAACCTCGACAAATTGGTAAGAACATATCGTAGCCAACGGAAATGCCGCAGATGGCCTTATGGTGTTTTCATGACATTGACAGACGTATGTGTTATCGCAGCAATGAAATCCATGTCAGCGTCAAATCACTACCAATTCAAAATGGATCTGGGGTACGAAATGACTCTTCCACTGGTGCATCAAAGATCTGCTCAGCCGCGTCTGACGAAGTCGATAAGGCTGGCGATGCAGATGGTGGGTGTTGAGTCGAGTGTACCGCCGCTGACGGGACTCAACAATCAACGTCGACGCTGCATAACATGCCAAGATTCGGGACGGAAACACAGAAAGACTCGTTTTCAGTGCTGTGAATGCGCAAAAGCCATTTGCAACGAACATGCAAGGATTCAGTATTATTGTACCGAATGCAGTTGACTCTTGATTGAGGTTCGTGATCTGTATAGCCTAAATTGTTGTCCACATAAACTTACATGTGTGTTGTTTGGACGGAATATGTTTTCATTTTTTAGTATGAGACACTACTGTAGAAGATGGGACAACATCATCAGCCTAAGTATTCACATTTTGAACTGATATAGGAATTGCATAGTACGGTAGCCTGTAACCTATACCAGAGGAAAAGTACAAGGGGGAAATGTAGCACATTATATCTGCACTTAAATGAACTACAAAGTTATCGTTTCGCTACAAATCACAATTATTGTTCCTTGGGTCTGGCTGGACCCATGTTCATCATTTACCTAGTATGGAATGACGACATCATTTAACCGTTAAGATTGTGAAGGGCCCTTTTGTGAGCGAGAGGGGCCCTCTTGAGATCGTCAGGGTTTCTTTTAGATTGTGAAGGTGACCTTTTGACAACGTGATGGACCCTCTTGATATTGTGTGGGAACCCTTTTAGATTGTGAAGGAGCCTATTCAGCTCGTGAAGGGCCCTTCAATTTTAACCAATCATGAATTTCAAAGCAGGTACTTTCGAAAAATCCGCGTGACACTTGATCAGAAGATCCTTCTACAATTGCAAGTCACTGATTCCTTCGTCAATCATGAAGAAACAGGACTCAACGCAAGTAATCAGGATTCCGGAATAAGAAATAATTTTAGGTGGGAATGCTTGACGAAAAATTTGTACCAAGTTCGTATGGTTTTGATTGCTTTGATTCTCTACAAAATGCGCCTTTCAAGAGGCGTGCTAGCAAAATAAAAGTATGAAAGAGAAATCTACCAAATGTTTCGGGAATACAAGGGGTTGACGAATGAATATGCGATTACCTGTTGCAAAAGCGGTTAAATTTCGGATAAGACACCAATGAAAATTGAAATCTTGTAAGCAACTGCTTAAGTGATCAACATTTCCTTTCGTATTGATGCTATGTTTACTTGTGCCATGGCCTCTGAGCTTTGTTTGATAAAGTAGCTGTCACAAGTTTGTTTATTTTTTTTAGATATGTCATTGTTTTTTCATTTTTTATGTTTGAAATACAAGAGATGAGAGAAAGGCTTGATTTGAATCATCACCGGACCTAAAGCACTTTTCAGTCGGAACTGCATATATTTTTGGCTTCTTAGCCGTCATCGTTGTAATGTACCCTATTGTAAGGAATCTGTAACTCACCGCGCAAACCATCAGTACCTGGATGTGCTTGGAAATTCGGCAGCTCACCTTTGTGCTATTTGCATTCCTGTTTACAAACATGAATTTTTGAGACCGAGCTCTAGACAATGAGATTTCAACTACATGCATTTCATCAATTGTAGATGTCTGTAGTTCGGATGAAGATTTATCTGCATGTGAGTTACTGACTATCTACAAGCATACTGACTACACGGCAAAAATTCCAGAAAAGTTAGTCCACTACTTCTCGTAATGGCTTCAATCAAATATCTCTCTCATCTCTTCCTTTTTTCTTTTCATGGTCTGGGCATCATTTCAGATTAAGTATCATATTAACTAGCATGGTGTCTGTAATGTGCGATAGGTTTTAGACGTCAATTCATGCTGTGTGACATGGATTAATTTTTTTGTGTAACGTGGCGGATGATGCTTTACTTAGATCTTTGTTTATGATATAATTTTTTTCCTGTTAATATAAGAGGATATCTCACAATGAGCCCTATCGTCACTTTCTTATAAATTCCCTATTCTCTCACTGATCATTTCAAAGCTTTTTGAAATGGCAATTAGCGACTCAATCATGACTTACTGCACGTTATTTATGATTCAAAAGAAAGCAGTTGTTAACACTAGTAACACTATGACAATTTATTTTCTTGCTCAGCATTTGCCCGAACATAATCTAATTCTTCAGTCAGCCGCGTAAGAGCATGTCTCCACACAATCGCTTGTCAATCTGGTGAAAAACGGTGCGAATTTTGTTTTCCAGTTCATCCAAAATAATAGGATGACTCCAGTGCACCATTTCCTTAACATGTTCAAGCGAATAAAAAGTCACAAGGCATTAAGTGTAATATCGGAAGCCATTCCATAGGCTGTCATTACGGTTAATCCATGATTTAGGAAAATGACTGTTTAAATAATTTACGATCGGTCGGCAGTAGTGCGCTGGCACTCCATCCTGCATGAAGATGCTCCTATCCTATGACATTCGGTATCACTTTACACAGCATGAAAAGGAAGTTTTACCAATCATTGTCAGTTTCTCGAAAGAGAAATGGCTCAGTTGCGCTTCATAAGGAAATGCCAGCCCAAGCTTTTAGACTGCGTTGATCCATTGATTTTGTGTTAAGGTATTTGTTGTGACCAGACCGCTCTGCAGTCAGTCTTCCAAACATCGAACAGCTGACAAGCCATTCCCAGTGGTTTCAAGAAAGACAAGATCTTGTATCGCGTGACATCTTGGCATGATTAATAGAAAATGACAGCTGCACGAGAATAATGCCTTCTAATTTTGAATGTAAAATTTCTGAAAGAAATGAAGAAGTTTATTTTTGAAACAGTTAAGCTGATTATTCATGCCGGTTTTGAGTTACGGGAGAGGGAGGAGTCTCAGTAATACATTCTGTTTAGACTTCAAAAGCAGTTCTTTCAAAAATAGTAGTTTTTCCAGTCATGCATGCTAATGAACCTGGTAAAAACTGATGTTTGAAAAAGCATCAGTAGCAATATTATGCCATTTATTTACTTGTTGACTGAGGATTCATTAGTATCTTTATTGCAGCAGACCCAACTTCTACCTGAACGCTTTCAAAACTAATCGGATTGTGGGATATCGATTGATCGTAATTTTTTACTTTAAGGGGGCCCACGGCTACCCATTTTATGGGGGCACATTCCAATTTGACTTTCCGGTTTTTATTTTTGATAAGAGTGTCAGCCCTGGATTCGCCATTTACAGTGCCTTTTACGACACGCGGGAAAACGTCGGTCCTATTCAATTCTGTCACGAGAACCGCACAGGTGGCGTCTACGGTTTTCGTCCAGTGTGGCAGTTTCCTGGCTTCCCATGTCGATACTTCTTTATAGGATCGTGCCATTGCATTAACATGCACATTTTGATACCATGGTCTTCTATCATGGTTGTTGCTTGTCATTTGTTACTTCAACTCAACATGTTTGAACATTTCAGTTTGATAAATCGTCTAAATACAACTTTCTAGAATTTCATGAATCAGATGATGAAAATGAAGAATTTTTTATTTTGGGAAAGTTCAGGAAATTACCTTTTCTGTCGAAATGAAATTATTCAGATCCCAAGGACTTCATTGAGTGCAGGCCAATGAGGAAAAGCGCATGGAAACTTACGGACCAGCGGTCACAGAATTCAAAAATTTTGATAACTGAGTGCGGTGAAGTCAAATATTGTTCATTATCCATAAATTTAGTGGCAAAATTCAAACAGGAAATGTTTCAAATGTGATAAAAATAGCTTAAAGAAATGTCCGGATAATTCTTGAGCGATGTAATTGGAGCGCAAATCTGGTCAAGATGTGTAAATTCGGTAAAAGAACCCGTGACTCACCCGGAAATTTGAAGCTTGAAATCTGGCCGCCACCCTGTGTACCACATTCATGGGTGAGATTCTTCCGGAAATTTGGCATGAACGTTATTAGGTCTCAGGATTCGTCCAAGAACGTTATGAAACAGAAGGGTGGGGGTAGGGTTTTTTCTATGGTTGTTGAATTTTTCAGTACGTTTTGAGAAGCAAAGTTTTTTAAGATTGATTTTTCCTTTTTTTGTCAAACATATTCTTGATTAGACTGTCAGGCATATTTTAGTAAATATTTATCAGTAATTATTTCAACCTAGAAAGTAATATATTAACATATATGCTAATGAATTGTCTTCTCCCTGCCTTAAATACTAGTTGAGTGCTGTTTCTTCGGTTGAAGAATTCGAAATTTATTTGCCATTAATCGAATACAGAAATCTTATAGAAGCGCATGGCGACGCCGCTTGATTAAAATTCAATGAAATTTTAGTATTTCTTTTCAACTTCAGTTCATTACGAGAAAACAGCAAAACTTCAAGAAAGAAGTCAGAAACAAGCAATTTATTCGAAGAATAGCTTCACTGTTCTCTTTCTGCCCATTTTACAAGACCTAGTTTATCCACTTATTTTTGCATGCTTAGTTGCTGTGAGGCCTGCCAATGGCACCGCGTATAAAAGTCTTGCCACTACAAATTGCTATTAAACCAACGATGGGTTTTTTGAGAAGGCTGTTTGCCTGTCGTTCAATTTGCTGTCTTACGCATGCATATTCATGATGTCCGCATACTTAACTGTGATCAAAATGAATTGCCGACTATGAATGTTTTCCCCTCTATGAATTTGAAATGCTGAACTCTTCTAAATAACAACTTCATTAGAAAGCTATGATCTTGCACACTTTTAGTAGGCTATTCATCAATTATCATTTTCATGTTTACATTTCATACGCACGAACTATGCGCAGACCACCCAGACATTGGTTTTTTTCGCTTTTATTCGCTTTTTCGAAAATATGCCTGAATTTTCGCTTTTATCGAGTGGCATTCGGTTTTTTCGCTTTTTTGGTAGAGCAGGAAAAAAGTGCTTCGTAGTACAGGCATTTTTTACATGTTGACAACGCAACATGACTTTTTGTCATGTTGCCCTTTACTTTAGTCATGCTATCATCCATGTGTTGACAATTGAATGCATATCTTGACGACTGCATAATCTTATGTAATAGCTATATTATATAGGCTAGGCATTGGAAAATGCGCCCTTATTAGCCAAAAAAGTCATGTAGCAATTCTGGAAGGCAAAGCCTTGTCGTAGTGCGTTCCGGTAAATGCACAATTTTTACAGTAACTTTGAGGCCATGGTGCTATTAGCTTTTACGCGATTCTGAATTGATGCATGCTGAAAGTACATGCGGTTTACATGCTACAAATGAATGTCATTGAATTTATCAGTCAAGGAATACGAGACATCAATCCATGCTGGCTTGCCATAGACATACGGGAGGCCTACTATCGAATTTTCTTAGAAGACTGATTTTGGATTAGTGAAACAAGCGGTTCAGTTCGTGCGAATGAGTGAGGTGCATTGCATAATGTTGATAAATAGGCATAAGAAATTGAGATGATGATATACACAATGGAATATTTTCTGTTGAATTTTTTATTGCACTGCCACTTTCACTGTAATTTTCTTGAAGTACGTGTAACTAGTCAAAAAGTTGATGTGTATAATAATAATTTTGTATCTACTGATAAAGACATTAATATGAAGCTGATATGATCGGATATATGTAGCCTATTGTCGTATAACCACCTGAAACTTTCTGAGTTTTAGATTGAAGAATAGATGTACCAGTAGGCTTAATGCACTATTTTGTAACTAATTTGACAACCGTTTGCATTACTGCAGTCATACTGATTACGTCATGCTTCACCCACTATATAAATGTATTTTCATAGCGTCTGTGTGATGAGCTATGAGGTATCCACTTATCTCGTGCTTCAACAACTCGTGACTTCTGGCAAATGCGCCAGAAAATATGAATGCCCACATAAAATTCAACGAGAGAAAGTGGTGTCAACGATCCAAGACAATGAGAACCTTGCATCGCAAAGCTTGGGCTTGGTTTTAGACAAATTGTCTGGGCTATTTGTCATGTTTTGAATCGAATTGGAAAGAGCCAATATTGATAGACATTGATTTTATTTCCGTTTTCGTTCTTTATTACAAAATAATGAAGACAAAAATAAAGTCAAAGTTTTTCGATATTGGCTGTCTCCAATTCAATTCCATGCTTAGACTTGGTTGCAGATTTTAGTAGACGTGCATGGAGCATGATCTTGATAATTGGCCGTTGAAGTAGGCTGCATAGTGATAGTTTTTTATGGAATATTTTCAAAGATTTAGCCAACATAACAATTTATCGTCGGCTTTCATCAATTTAGATTTATAATATTGATGTATATTTACACTGTAAAGTTTTGATTGAAAAAGTACTGTTATATGTTTCATAACAGGCAGTTAGGCCCACTTACAGTCAAAAGCTTGACGGAAAGGGTCTGTAAAGAACCCACTCGAATGTAAGTCACTTACAGCATAATTTTCTCTCTTTGGCAGCCGTCTATTGTCGGACAAATTCCATTTTTGAAATATTTATCATCTTATCACTATGGGGCTGCATAGTTGAGCATTATCAAATTCATTGATTATAAATATACAAGTTGACACTTTTACATCTAAATTAACGTTTGCCCATCTAATAAAATATCAATTTTGCTCCAGTAATATAGCTTAGTTATGAGCATTATCTTCTTTTACAAAAATGCATCCTATTAAGCAATATTATTAGCATGATATTAGACTTGCGAGTTCTGAAAAAACTACAATAATTTTCAGATGAAACCTTTAGTGTACATTCTATCACTGTATAAAATAATTGCCATATTGATGTAGAACCTTAATAAGGATCCTTAATTTCGCATGACTTAAGTTAACAGACACCTATCGAATAAATACTTGAAAATATCAATATGTCCTGGAATATTCATATGAAAGAGATGTTCAAAGTTTCAGGCTAATTTAGCAGTTGGAAGCATGACAGCTAGAGAAATTTTCTTAACCACAGAAATTATAAAATCGTCTTCATTGCTGAAGTTTCTAGCAGTATTTTTTTGATTTTTTTCAACACTATGTTTCAACAATCCTATGAAACAATCTTGGAATCTGCATTATTTGTCTAAAATCGAAGCAATCTGAATTGATTTCTGTTTATATGTCTGATCATTAATAGAATACAAAAGCTAGCTTTATGTATAAATATGGTCCGGTGTATTTGCGAATCGTTTAGCAAGATGCAAGTAAAATGCCTCCTAAGTGGTACTCCGACAAGTTATCATTTTTTTACAATTAATATTTGCAATCTACACAGGTTCGTAGTGTTCGTGGTAGTGCATGGGTTGATGACATATGATGTCTTTATAACACTTCTACATTGTTTTGATGTAAAAATTTTCGGTTAGCTTTTTTTCGCTTTTCTAAGTTTAGGATTCTTTTTTCACTTTTTTTAAATTCGAATCGGCTGGGTGGTCTGTATACGTCCAAGTTATCTACTAATTGTATGGATGAAAATTGTCGAAGCTTGATGTTGGTGTTGCCTGCTTGTGAACGGAACCTTGATTACAATCTTATGATAGGTGAGTTTGTACATTGTAAGTACCGGTACTTCTGTATGTACAATGTATCCGTTAAGCCAGTGATAAGTCTTTTCACTGCCCTCCAATGTTTCGTCGAAAAATCGCTAAGTTGTATATCAAATCAACTCACGGATTCGATTTTGAACTTCAGGTGGCAGTTGGAGTCGATCAGCGCATTACAGAAAAAAACTCGAGCAAATGAAATCCGGATAATGAATGGATAGATGCCATAACTCCTAATTGTATCCAATGCAGTGAATTATATAATCCATTCGATTCATTTCTTTGTTGGTGAAGAAGTTGTGATAGAGAAAATGTAAAATGGGTTTTAAAATACGGATATAAATGATTAAGCGGACACAATGACTTCGGCAATTGCAGTAAGTCATGAAAAGTTGCAATGACCCAAATGATAGGCCTATAAGCAAGTAGACTTCTTCTCGGATCTACGAAGATTTCTCCTTCTTGAAGAAGGCCTGTAATCTGGTGCTGTGTTTGCGCTGGATATTGAGTTTCAAGATAAATCTGAAAATGAGAATTTCTGCTCGAAATAATTCGTTCGTTGATATTTTCCTGTAACTGGCTACTTGAGTTGTCGTTGGATCATCAATATAGTTCAGAGTTGTCCAAAGTGTGGCCCGTTAACCGCATGCGGCCCACGTCCTTTTGAAATTTTCAGAAATCGTTTCATTTTTTACATCTGTAGAGTTGCGTTGAATATTGATTGTTTTTTCTAAATTACATATTTCAAGTTTAAATTGCATATTTAGATGTCACAATGATGATTTCGTTTTCCATGACGATAGTATCAGCAGTTGTTGAAGCCCTTTATACCTTGATTTAAGACTCCGTCAAGCGATTCCAAGACTTCCAGCACATTGAGAAAATTTTCAATGTCTTCAATGCTCCACTAGCGATAGCTATATCAGAAGCAGATGAAGCTTTGCAACTTGAATTGTGTGGCTTATAAATTAATCAGTTTTGCCTATGCAAGGCTACTCTGCCAATCATTCGATTTTGGCCTCTTCTTTTTGAAGATCACCACCCCAATTAGTGATCCGCTTTGGATTACGCTTTCACTCACTGTTTGGAAGTATTTGTCCTTGTGAGTCAAACATTTTCCACAATAAAGTCTATCAAATCTAGAGCGCCTTAGCCTCAGTTGACGCGAAGAAACTGACCTACAAAGTGCAGTAACTACTACTAGCAACTAGGAATTTACTTGTTTTACTTGCGTCTAATAGACGTAGATGGTGAAAAAGTTGAATAATGTGAACTGCAGTCCGCGGCCTTATTTCCCTGCCAAATGCTGCCCGCGCCCGTATAAAGTTTGGACAATCCTTATAGAGGTTCAAGTTGCTTTCAAGCAACGACCGCAATCGGTAATGAATGCTCCATATCGACCACAAAGACATATTTTACTGTGCCGACTTGCGCATTATGGCATTTTCAGTGAAATTGCTCTAAATATTCTTGAGGAATTCTGAATGGAATTCCCTTGTCTCGTGTTATAAATTTAGAAGACCTAAAGGGCGCATCGAGTAATCTTGCTAGTTGCTACATTTTCTGATGCGTCGCAAGTCACACTGAGTTATAGTTGATGATTGAAGATGTCTTGATAGAGATAGTATTGAACTACATTTTACCATTAGCAATAGTAATTGATCTGACTAGATCCAGTCAGATCAATTACTATTGCTATTGGTAAAATGTAGTCCAATACTATCTGTCGCATATTTCTTCCTCCTTTTCCCTACTGAAATTTGTTAACATAGTTTTTACTTTTTACTAGATTTCTTGTCTACTCCCTTATTTCCTATGTTAATGTGAAATT
This sequence comes from Prostheceraeus crozeri, assembly GCA_907163375.1. Lineage (NCBI taxonomy): Eukaryota > Metazoa > Platyhelminthes > Polycladida > Euryleptidae > Prostheceraeus > Prostheceraeus crozeri. The sequence continues at coordinate 140,307 of CAJQUW010005440.1, forward strand.
TGACTTCATGACTTTTGCGTTTATGTTAAATTCCTTCTATCTGATGATGGTTGCCGAATAGCAACCGAAATTAATTATATCATAATTAAAGTAAAACATCACTAAAACCTTGGCTCTTCCTCAACATTTAAATATAAGGAGTTATAGTTATCATTCATTCATGATATTCTCTTAGAATTTGACTTAATTCTAATTTATTTTGACCTCTAAAGTAGTAAGTAAAGGTCCATAATAAACACAGCGCGCCCTGAAATGGGGTGGGTCCAATTCAAACACAGCGTGCTCTGAAATGGGGTGGGTCCAATACAAGCACAGCGCGCCTCGAAATGGCTAGCTCCCATACAAACACAGCGCGCCTGGCCGGCCGCCCAGGTTGGAGTGAGAGGTTGTCTTGGCCGACCGTCCAGGTTGACGTGGCCGACCGTCCAGGTTGACTTGGTTGACCGACTAGGTTGACTTGCCCGACCGATCAGGTTGATGTGGTGGAGTGAGAGTGTGTTTTGAGGGTGAAGGAGGCACGGGAGAGTGAAACGGACTTCAGATTCGTGATCAGCGTCAAATTCTGCATCGGTATGGTGAGTTTGAAAGGAATCGGAGAGAAAATATTTTTCTTCAAAATTTTTCCGAAAAACGACAGCGGTAAAATTGTGGACGTTTTGGGTTGTAGCCTCAAAACGAAGCATCGGATGAGAAAACGGAGGCCAGATTCGGATTCAGCGTGAAATTCTGCATCTGTATGGTGAATTTGAACGCAATCGGAGAGAAAAAATTTTCGCTGACGTCCCCCCCTCGGGAGAGCTCGCTTCGATCTTGGCTTCCAGTGGACGGATTTTGTCGTGCCATAGCTCGTTTGAAAGCTAAGAGTGAGACAAATTCACTGAAAGAAACGGCTTGCTCTTATCTGTCTTCGTTTAGGTGTGAGACGCCATTTAAGATTTTGGGAGATTGGCAAAAAACGACAGAGTTAGAATTTGGGACGTTTTGGTCTGTAGCGCCCAAACGAAGCATCGGATGGGAAAACGGAGGCCAGATTCGGATTCAGCGTGAAATTCTGCATCGGTATGGTGAATTTGAACGCAATCGGAGAGAAAAAATTTTCGCTGACGTCCCCCCCTCGGGAGAGCTCGCTTCGATCTTGGCTTCCAGTGGACGGATTTTGTCGTGCCATAGCTCGTACCATAGCTAAGAGTGAGACAAATTCACTGAAAGAAACGGCTTGTTCCTATCTGTCTTCGTTTAGATGTGAGACGCCATTTAAGATTTTGAGAGATTGGCAAAAAACGACAGAGTTAGAATTTTGGACGTTTTGGGCAGTAGCGCCAAAACGAAGCATCGGATGGGAAAACGGATTTCAGATTTGGAATCAGCGTCAAATTCTCTATCTGTATGGTGAGTTTCAAGTCAATCGGAGAGAAAAAATTTTCAACATTTTCGAAAAAACGACAGAGGTAAAATTGTGGACGTTTTGGTGTGTAGCGCCAAAACGAAGCATCGGATGGGAAAACGGAGGCCAGATTCGGATTCAGCGTGAAATTCTGCATCGGTATGGTGAATTTGAACGCAATCGGAGAGAAAAAATTTTCGCTGACGTCCCCCCCCCTCGGGAGAGCTCGCTTCGATCTTGGCTTCCAGTGGACGGATTTTGTCGTGCCATAGCTCGTACCATAGCTAAGAGTGAGACAAATTCACTGAAAGAAACGGCTTGTTCCTATCTGTCTTCGTTTAGATGTGAGACGCCATTTAAGATTTTGGGACATTGGCGAAAAACGACAGAGTTAGAATTTTGGACGTTTTGGGCAGTAGCGCCAAAACGAAGCATCGGATGGGAAAACGGATTTCAGATTTGGAATCAGCGTCAAATTCTCTATCTGTATGGTGAGTTTCAAGTCAATCGGAGAGAAAAAATTTTCAACATTTTTCGAAAAAACGAGTTAGAATTTTCGCGATGGGTGCCTGCTGTAGAGCCAAAACGAAGCATCGGATGGGAAAACGGAGGCCAGATTTGGATTCAACGTCCAATTCTACATGGAAATGGTGTATTTCCAGCTCAATCGGACCTCTAGAATCGGCGATAGAAGCGTTTTAAGTTTTTGGATGATGGTTATTACGTCATCAGCTGATCGCCACACACTATATAAGCGGGAACCGACGGAGACTTGTCATTAAGACGAGAGCGATTGTCAGAGGTAGGTCGTCTCTCTGAGCTCCGATGATAGCTTCGGACATTCCAAATTCCGAGTTTCTGTAAGAAACCGACTTAGAAAATTTCATTGCTGATATCAGCTAAGGCGTCAGACTTAGAGGTTAGACAGGAGATGGCCTTCGTCTCCAGGCCATAAAAGACTCCAAAACTTTAAAGGCTTGTAACTTTGCTTCTACAAGTCCGTTTGACTTGATTCAAAAAAGGTTCGGTCGCTATTGACCTGCCCTAAGTGACACACTACTTATAAAATTTCATAAGTAGTGCTAAAAAGTTGAAAAATTTAAATTCACTAGTTTTGGGGGTTTTCTGGGGTTTTCGACCCTGCTGAAGTCAATGAAAGCATTTTTAATGATGTCTCAGCCAGTCGTCTCATGGTATAAGCGGCTTTTCACTGAAAGCGAGCAAGACACGGAGAGTTTTGCTGTAATATTCCACTGACAGGGTGTTCCTTCGGGACGGCGGACGATACCGTAGTGATAAGTGTGGCAAGGGAGTGTGTCATAGTTTAGACCGTAACCGCTGCGACAACTCATGTCTCATGTTGGGCATTTGACACAGTTCTCAACGTAGCACTTTGAACGGCAATAGGTTGAGTCTTAGCTATCTTGTCATGGGTGGCCTCTAAACATCTCCATTACAAAACGCTGGTGAATCAAGCTCTCTACGGCTTGCTATCAAGCTGATCAAAGTCTGTCAACCTCTCACCAACTCTACAGGTTTTAATGTCTGAGCCAGTCGTCTCATGGTATAAGCGGCTTTTCACTGAAAGCGAGCAAGACACGGAGAGTTTTGCTGTAATATTCCACTGACAGGGTTTTCCTTCGGGACGGCGGACGATACCGTAGTGATAAGTGTGGCAAGGGAGTGTGTCATAGTTTAGACCGTAACCGCTGCGACAACTCATGTCTCATGTTGGGCATTTGACACAGTTCTCAACGTAGCACTTTGAACGCCAATAGGTTGAGTCTTAGCTATCTTGTCATGGGTGGCCTCTAAACATCTCCATTACAAAACGCTGGTGAATCAAGCTCTCTACGGCTTGCTATCAAGCTGCTCAAAGTCTGTCAACCTCTTACCAACTCTACAGGTTTTCATGTCTGGCGATCAAGTCATGGACGGTGCAAGTCACGGAGATTTTCGGTGTGATACTCCCTGTGGGTGGGCGTTCTTTCGAGACAGCGGTGAAGTCCGTAGCGATGAGTACTGCACGGGACGTGGGCAATGGTAATCCTTGTGAAACCTCTCTGCGTCATGTTTGCAAGTGGTTGCCTTTCGTCTCAACGTTGTACTCTGACCGCCAGGGCGACATTTAGCTATCTGCCACAGGTTACCTCATAAAATCTCCATTGCACTTGTCTCCCGACAGTTGCCCAAGCATGTGAGAATGAACCATCAGTTCTTCTTGTCTCTATCACGGAGACGAAATGATGAAGGGATGAAATGGGAGGACATTCATGCGCCACACGCAATGCATTACAGATTTTCTCTCTTCGCTAGTGAACAAGCTCTTGTCAGTGTCGTCAGAAACTTTATCATGTCGTACAAAAGTTTTATTGCAACACAGGTGGATGTATAGTTAGAAAGTTTGATCATCAACGTTTTATTCGTAAGTCTAGTCAGAAACTGTATCATGGTTTGCAAAGTTAGTGTAGTCAAATAATAAAATATAAAATAATAATATCAAACTCCATTGCACTAATAGTGTGAAGCTCGGTATGAGTGAGGGATAAAATCCTCCATCACCTTAGGCGGCTTGATATCAGGCTACAACATGAGCGATGTGGAGATCTTTGATATTGTACTTCCTGTTGGTGGGTTTGTACGGCGAGCGCTGCCGCAGATGGAAGGAGGGGTGTGTTATAGTTAAGAGCGAAACCACTTAGCCGGTGTTAGACAACTTTCCCAACGACATCTTTTCTCGCTTGATCATGAGTGCTTTAGATGTCTGCAGCAGGTTTTTCAAAATTTCCACTCGTCGTTTGATGATTTACAAAGTAGGGCACATGTCAAGTAAAGTTCTCATAATGATGTCTTAATCAATTCCTCCTTACTGCATGCTTGTCGTTTCTACAGTCCGACTCTAACCTTTTAGAGCATACACATGTAGCGCATACTATCCGTATCGAGAAAGTCTCATGAGTTCTTTTAAGAACCACTACCTCTTCGTGTCACCTGTGTATCACGCCAAACGTATGCAGCAAACACACTTCTCTCTTCTTTAGTGAGCAAGCTCTGAACACATAAGATATCATAGTAAAATCATCAACGAATAAATCATATCGCAATAGGAATGTACATTGACAGATTGAAATAGATGCTCATGCGTTCATAAAAGAGAGTTTGTAACATCAGTATTAATTGGAAGTGCGTGAGCGCACTGGAAACTCCTGATCGTCTTGTGATTGGACGAGAGGTCTCATCCATTCACCGCTTAGGAAAATCTTATAAAAGGTAGTGCACCAGCTCTGCTCTTCACATTTATCTTTCACAAGGTGAGTGTTGGTGAGCTCCTGCTATCAGGTTGTTTTGACTTGCTATCAAGTTGAATAGTCTCTTGCTATCAAGAGATTCACTTCTGCTCATAAGGCATATCATCGCTGTAATACTTCCTTTGCTCGAGCGTTCCTTCGGGACGGCGGGTGCTACCGTAGAGGGATTGCGTTGCACGGGTTGTTCGTCGTTTGTTAGACCGAAACCTCTGAGCTGTTGCTCATGTTGAGCGTTCGACTTCATACTCAACGTGACACTTTCTCTCGTCAGGTCAGAGTACTTTAACCATTCGACAAGGGTTAGTCTTTATGGTATGGAGCATTTCGAAGTGTTGATTGACTCATGTTCATTGAATGACTATTCACATGATCATCATAGGTAAAATGAAATAAATCTTACGTGTCCTTTTCAGTGAATTTGCCTTCGACGTCGAATCTAACTACTTTAATCTTCGATATGGATACGAGTATCACGAGAAAAATTGAATCTTATCGCGTCTCTGCCAAGATGGAGGAAACTCTCATTGAGCAATGTAAGTTTTTGTGTGATGGGGCAAGGATGCAGGTTGTGCTAATAAAACTCTTGAACTAACATCATTCGGCTACCATGTGTGTTGAGCATAGGAATTAATTTTCATAAACCTTTGAATAACATCAAGAATGTAAGAATCATATCCTTACTAATTTTCAACGAAAGACCCTTAACGTCTTTTTACTCCGCGATTTTCAAAACCGAAGCTCATTTTCTAAAATTTATAATGCACTCTAATATCTCCCTTCGAGAAATCTCTCACCAATATCTCCCTCCCTTTTTCAGTACAGCAGCGCATCATGAACAGAGAACCTATTCCTGAAGGGGCACTTGGTCGAGCCTATGAACGACTGGGAATATGTAAGTATCTTAATGAATGAATGCTGTTATGTGTTCTGTATCATCATGGTTGATAGCATGCATTCTATCATTCATCAATCTCATCTCTTTTCCACTCTACACTTTTGGTAAGGCAGGAGAAGTGGGACGAAGTCGCGAGGCGGAAATATGATGATGATTTTCCGACCCTACCCTCTCGCCCATCTACCTCAGCTCCACCATCTGAGCACCCATCCACCTCGGGTATGGTCATCGCCCAACCTCCACCACCACCCATACCAGCTCCTCGTCGCCACATCCCTCCAACACCCAAGCCGTGGACTCTTCCACCCTCGGCTGGCATCCCCCTTCTACCTCCTCTTGAACCATCGGTGATGGCGGAAGTAAATTCTCTTGATGGTAAGTTACAGTGATGGTAAAGGGGGACAAGGACTTAAACAAAACTCACGCCACACTTCGAATTGAATAGTCATGTTACTGATCGCTTTCCTTCCTTTTCTCAACAGATCTCGCAACGGTATTTCTGGGCGACAACGTTCCTAACCGCCCCGCCAACTCTCACATACCACCACCGGCAACAGCAGGCGACTTCCCTCCCATCTCCAACAAGTCGGTAGAAATGGAGATCGAGGTGTGCGACCACACCATTAAAATGGTAGGTTGAAGATTTCCTCACTCATCTCCCTCGAACGTTTGGCTAATAGCATCTTCCTCAATTTCAGGCATCGACTTCATCACCAAAGCCCTCCTTTCTCAAGGAAAGTTTAGAGCTGTTGAGTGAAGGTAGGTTGTAACAAAACACTAAGACTTTAATAGAGATGATAGAATGATTTCTCTTTTAGGTGATGCTGGTTCCAGCTCAACACTATCGCGGAAAGGCGACGAGCGGGAATGTGCTGACTGTGGGCACATCTTCACGAGGAAACGCGATCTGCTCCGACACATCAGACAACGTGTGTGTCAACCCAAGTCGCCATCAATCTCCCGAGGTGAGGATGACTCTATTGAACACGTCTCCTTTTCTTGCGACTTCTGCATTCAATCATTTGAAACACGATTTGAATTATCTTCACACAGACTTCAACATACACACAGTGACGATAGTTATACTAACAGCACCTCCTCTATCCGACTCTCTGAAGTGTCGATAAATAATTTAGTGAGGAACTACCAGATGGAATCCTCAGAAACCATTGCTGACTTTGAAGAATGGTTTCATCAAAATTCATCTTTGATAGATGCGCTCTTTAGAAATTTAGACAACTTTAGAATGAAGGCGCTCATCTATCTCAAAATAAAATATGTAAAAATCGACCACCATACTGGTCAAATAGTAGAGAGGTTGGAGTTTAACATACCCTCCTCTCCTGCTACAGAAGTAATCGATGAAGATTCTTGGTTAAATTTTCATATCCAAGGACTAAAACTAAATATAGCTAAATTCAACGAACGCGATAGTGGCCTCATTTTTGATGGTATAGAATCTGCCAAGTTTAAAATCAATTTGCTAGAAAGTTATAGTGGGCGAGGCTCCTTTAAACTTCCGAAAAGTTTAAAAAATAAAAAAGCAGTCATTTCTGTAGATTGTGAATCGCAATGTTTTAAGTATGCAGTGTTATCCATTCTCCACTACAATGATGTAAATGATAATCGTTTCCGTAGAAGTAAGAATCAAGAGTGGGAAAATGAATTAAAGTTTGATGACTGCAATAGTGAAGATATGAAATTGAAAGATATAGAGAAACTTGAGAAATTAAATAAAATTAAGATAGTGGTACACGTCTGGGAGAAAGGGCTAAAAGGCGTTAGGTATAACAACCGCCAAAGTAGCTATGATCGAGTTGTCAACCTCTTGCTAGTGTATGAGGACAATACTCAACAGTGGCATTACTGTGGCATTCCAAAAATTCATCGCCTTTACAACCATATACAAAAATCGATTAAAGGTGAACATTTCATATGCGACCGCTGCACACGACCATTTTGGTCGAAAAATAAATTTCTAAGTCATTATGAATGGTGCAAGCGTGGTAAATTACAAATAGAGCACATGCCCAAAGACAAAATCTTTTCACATAGAGATAATGGTGACGAATTAAGTCCCCTGCGTGTCATTTACGCAGACATAGAATGCTACATTGATGATATCATCCACAAGCCAGCAGCCATATCCTGCTATGAAGTATGCATGACCATTTCCAAAATAGAAAAAATAAAATGCACGTCTTGCAAGGTGAGGATTGTATTTACCAATTCCTACAATTCCTCGAACAGGCTGTAAAATTTCAACAAAAGTATGATGGTGAACTCTATCGCAGATCATTGCATATGACAGCAGATGATCAAGCAAAATTTGATAGTTGCAACGTTTGCCCCAAATGTAGTAAAACATTTGATGATGATAAGATTAAGAAAGTGCGCGACCATGATCACATCACTGGTAAATTTAGAAACGCACTATGTTCAAAATGCAATTTTTCACTTAGGATGAAACGGCGTACATTACCCGTCATTTTCCATAATTTCAAGGGCTACGACAGCCATATGATAATAAAAGGAGGTTTAGGTCAAATGAAATAGTGGAAGCTTGATGTAATAGCACAAACGAGAGAGAAGTTTATGGCCATGACAGCAAAAGTGCCTGTCGATAAAACTAAAGAAAATAAGACGGTCTATTTTGATATAAAATTTTTAGATTCCTACCAATTTATGACTGCATCACTGGCCTCTCTCGTACAAAATCTAAAGTCTCTTCCACTAACACAAAATCTTAAGAAACAATATCCAAATCTAACCGATGAAGTCATCACACGGAAAGGAGTCTTTCCATATGCATATTTTGATGCGATTAGTAAACTCGGCGAGACTTCTCTTCCGCCCATAGATAAATTTAAAAATGATTTGAGCGGCGCAGAATGTAAGACCGAAGATTATGATCATGCACAAGATGCATGGATAAAATTTGACTGCCATACATTTGGCGAATATATGATTGCCTATCTTAAGTTAGATGTATTTTTGCTGGCTGATGTATTTCAGGAGTTTCGACGAGTGGCATTAGAAGAAGATAAGATAGATCCCGTCCACTTTGTCAGTCTGCCAGCCATGTCATTTAAGTCTGCTTTTAAAATGACTGGTGAGACCATTCATCTCTTACAAGATCCAGAGATGTATAATTTATTTGAGCGAGGAATTCGCGGTGGTCTCACATTTGTAAATAAACATAGGTTAAAATCAAAATTAGTAGGCGATGATCAGACTCATCTTAAGTATTATGACCAAAATAATTTATATGGTAGTTCACTATCCAAACCACTCCCTCACTCTGAGTTTAGCTGGTTAGATGATAGTGAAATTCAGCATCTCTCCAACCCTTCTAACATACTAGCAATTCCAGATGAAGGTGATTGGGGATATTATTTTGAGATAGATCTAATCTATTCAAATAATATTAAACATAAAACCGTAGATTTTCCACTCGCACCCGAATCAGGTGAAGTGACCAAAGATATGTTTTCCGACTTTATGAAACAATTTCATAAAGATTTAGAATCATGCGGTCAACCCGACTATAAGCCTTGCCGCAAACTTTTACTCACCCAGTATAATAAGGAAAACTATCTAGTCCACTTTAGCATCTTAAAATTTTATTTAGAAATGGGTATGATTTTAAAAAGAGTTCACCGCATTATTAAATTTAGACAGAAAGCCTTCCTCAAACCATATATTGATAGCAACAGCCAGAAACGTTCACTAGCCCAAAATAATTTTGAAAAAAGATTTTTATAATTATAAGAATAATAGTCTATTTGGTAAGACGATGGAGGATGTTAGAAAACGTGTAAACTATAAACTAGTCAATGATGTTACAAAATTTAAGAAATTGGTCTCATCACCTCTATTCATCGATAGAGACATTATCGATGAGGACCTTATAGGTATTAAAATGATAAAATCTGAAGTTGAGTTGTGCAAGCCCATCTATATTGATCAAGCTGTACTAGATTACTCTAAGCTTGAAATGTACCAACTCTTTTATAAAATACTAAAACCATGTCCTCTCGTAAAAGAGGTTCATTTGTTGGGTGGTGATACAGATAGTTTCTTCTTAGGTATTACCACTCAAAAAGATTTAAATTTCAATGAAGTAGGAAAATCTTTAGAAAGATATTTTGATACATCAAATTATCCTACTGATCACCCACTCTACTCCATCAAAAATAAGGCAAAACTTGGCTGCTTTAAGGATGAGACAGTAGGGAAGGAAATAGATGAAATGATTCTCCTCCGTCCAAAAATGTACAGTATGAAATTAAAGGATAGCGACGATAGTATTAAGCGCGCTAAAGGCATATCAAGATCATTGGTGTCTAACATGAAACATAAAAATTTCAGGAAAGCCTATAGAAATAAAAATATAACGTTTGTCAATATGACAATCTTAAAATCTAAGTCGCATGAGATCAAAACTCATACTTTTAGGAAACGGGCGCTTTCAGCGTGGGAGGATAAGAGGTGCTGGTTAGAACATAACATATCTCTTCCACATGGACATCCTGACACAAACATACCTCCAGCCAAAAGAATAAAACTCACACTACCACATTCAGGAGACGTCTTAGCATAATCATCCTTAACTTAGTATTTTGATGATGCTTTTTTGTAGATACGCATGGTTGTTTTATGTGTCGCATTAGATCGTATTTCCTTGTAAATAGTTCCCTACAGTCCCCTATGTAAAGACTTTTCCACTAAACATTGTAAAAAACGTGTTTTTATGATGTACTTTTATTTCAATAAACATATCACAAAAGTTTTCACTTTTATATAACTTTTATATCACTTTGTTTTCCGAAGCACTAAAGTTATGAGGGATTTACTATCTTTCACATGGATACACTCTTGTAAACCATTGGTAATTTTGATAGCAATAGAGGGTATCATTTGTTTGACGACAGGATGGTAGAAAATAGGTTCAAACAATTTCTGGACTATTCCATATGAAGCGTCTTTGTCATGAATGAAATCGCGTAAAATGTATTCTTTTTTTTTCTCACCAAAAGAAATAGGTGAAATCAGATCACTTTGAATGTAAAGGTGTTGTTCATGTTTATCAAGGGTCATTGGTATTCCTACACCAATCATGCGTGTAGCAGTAAACACATTTTACAGCAATGAAAAACCACAGTTTTATCAAATTTTCACTCAATTGACAATGAATGCCCAGTTTCAGAAGACCACTTTGATTTTCAATCAAAAATGAAATGTGATGTATCTTTGCATCATCAAGTAACACTTCACACAACTCGATTGTGCTAATTTTTCTAACGGGTGGGCAACATCGTTGTATCGCCGATTTGCTAAACGACATGTCTAATAGAATAACACAAACAGCTCTATTCAGGTTAGGAAGCATGTTGCTTACATCACTGTCATTCTTCTTGTAAAGATAGTCACTAAAAATAGCAATAGTTAATTATATTCACAGCTGAATATGTGAGCGTGTGAACGTTTTCATATCAGACAAAGCGATAACCCATGTCTAAAAATGGGTCCACCTCATTGTCGTAGATGTCAGACCATTCGATAAGATTCTATTCATCCTTGTTGACAGCCTGATCTTTTCCCCATTCAGTGCGTGTGCGTTCCTTTGTCAGTCAAAGTGATGACGCATACCGTTTTCACCTTAACTCATTCATATGATGAGTCGTCAGTGAATGAAGGAAAAACTCAACGTTCAACATGCCTCCATTAGCTGTACATCAAACAGATAACGCATTAGGAATTTAACAATCCGTGATACTTTATTGAAATCACAAAAGCCTGTTATGATACAATGCCCGTTATGAAGGATGGTCATATGTATAGGGTACCACTCGAATGAGAGCAGCAGGAAAGGGTTCAGTTTCATAAATTATATAATGGCTGCTGTTTTTAATATTTGATAGAACCACTATAGTCTTCAATTGAACAGATACTACTAAATTCTTCAATATTAATACACCAACACTAACAGGCGGAACCCTTCTTTTCAGCAAACGAAATATGCTAATCACTTACAATTTTAATTATTTTACAAATAGCTATACCGTTATTTCTAGCATACAAAAGCTAAAACTTTATTTCTAACGCATACACTATTAAAACTTTATTTTTAACTTGTAAACTGTTAAAAACTTTATTTTTTAATATGGAAACTGATGAAACTTTATTTCTAGCATACAAACAGATAAAACTTCATTTCTAACATACAAACTGTTAGAACTTTATTTCCAAGACATAAACGCATATAACTATATTTCAAGCGTATAAACTATGTAAACTTTATTTCCAACTTGTACACTATTGAAACATTATTTTCTAATCTGTAAACTGTTGAAACTATATCTTTCATTTACAAATAGTAGAACGCTTAGTCTAACTTGTAAACTAGTAAATCTTATGATCTAAATTTACAAACCGATCAAACTCTATTTCTAACATACACGCTGTTGAAACTTTAATTTTAACATGCAAACAGCTAAAACTTTATGTCTAATGTACACACTGTTGAAACTTTATTTTTGATCTGTAAACTGTTGAAACTATATCTTTCATTTACAAATAGTAGAACGCTTAGTCTAACTTGCAAACTAGTAAATCCTACAATCTCATTTTACAAACAGCTAAAACTTTATTTCTAATGTACACACTGTTGAAACTTTATTTTTAATCTATAAACTGTTGAAACTTTATTCTATTTCTAACACACAAACAGCTTAAACTTTATTTCCAACATACACACTGTTGAAACTTTATTTTTAATCTGTAAACTGTTGAAATTATATCTTTCACTTACAAATAGTAGAACGCTTAGTCTAACTTGCAAACTATTAAATCCCGCAATCATATTTCTACAAACAGATAAAACTCTATTTCTAACATACACAGTGTTGAAACTTTATTTCTAACTTGTAAACTCTTGAAACTTTATTTTGATATACAAACAGCTAAAACTTTATTTCTAACATATACACCATTGAAACTTTATTTTTTAACTTGTAAACTCTTGAAACTTAGTTTTTGATATACAAACAGCTAAAACTTTATTTCTAACGTACACATTATTGAAACTTTAGTTTTTATCTTGTAAACTGTTGAAACTTTATTTTGTTTCTAACATGCAAACAGATAAAGCTTTATTTCTAACATATACACGATTGAAACTTTATTTCTAACTTGTACACTGGTGAAACTTTATTTCTAACTTGTAAACTGGTGAAACTTTATTTTTTATCTTGCAAACAGCTAAAACTTTATTTCTAACGTACACACTATTGAAACTTTATTTTTTAACTTGTAAACTGGTGAAACTTTATTTTTTATCTTGCAAATTGTTGAAACTTTCTTTTAACATACAAACAGATAAAACAGAGCGATTTTCATAAACATTCTAACTCTGAAAGTAAGTTATAAGACAATCTACACTGTGTAAAACTAGTTGACTACACTAACGCTTACATTTTATGACACTTATGTTTCGTAAAACTTCAATGATCAAACTTTACTTTTACAAACGTGTGAGGTAAAACTAGTTGACTACACTGATGCTTACATTTTGTGACACTTGTGTTTCATAAAACGTCATGATCAAACTTTTCGAACTATACATCAATCTGTGTAGCAGTAAAACTTTTACAAACCATGATACACTTTCTAACGACACTCACGAATAAACGTCATGATCAACCTTTATTTTCTCAAACATGTGTCACGGTAAAAGATTTGACTAAACTTTGCTTTTGTAAACCATGATACACTTTCTGACTAAACTTGCAAATAAAACGTCATGATCAAACTTTTCTAACTATACATCAATCTGTGTCGCAGTAAAAATGTTTGACTACACTAACTTTGCAAACCATGATACACTTTCTGACTAGACTTACGAATACAACTTCAAAGATCAAACTTTACTTTTACAAACGTGCGTCGCAGTAAACGATTTGATTAAACTTTGCTTTTGCAAACCATGATACACTTTCTGACTAAACTTGCAAATAAACCTTCGATGATTAAACTTTCTAACTATACTTCAACCTGTGTTGCAGTAAAACTTTTGTACGAAATGATAAAGTTTCTGACTAGACTTACGAATACAACTTCAATGATCAAACTTCCTAACTATACATCAACCTGTGCTAGAGTAAAACTTTTGTACAACATGATACACTTTCTGACTAGACTTACGAATAAACGTCATGATCAAACTTTCTAACTATACATCAACCTCTGTAGCAGTAAAACTTTTGTACAACATGATACACTTTCTGACTAGACTTATGAATAAACGTCATGATCAAACTTTCTAACTATACATCAACCTCTGTAGCACTAAAACTTTTACAAGCCATGATACACTTTCTGACTAGACTTACAAATAAAACGTTGATGATCAAACTTTCTAACTATACATCAACCTGTGTTGCAGTATAACTTCTACAAACCATGATAAAGTTTCTGACGACAATCACGAATAAACGTCATGATCAAACTTTATTTTCTCAAACGGGTGTCGCGGTAATATTATTTGACTACACTAACTTTGCAAACCATGATACAGTTTCTGACTAGACTTACGAATAAAACGTTGATGATCAAACTTTCTAACTATACATCCACCTGTGTTGCAATAAAACTTTTGTACGACATGATAAAGTTTCTGACGACACTGACAAGAGCTTGTTCACTAGCGAAGAGAGAAAATCTGTAATGTATTACGTGTGGCGCATGAATGTCCTCCCATTTCATCCCTTCATCATTTCGTCTCCGTGATAGAGACAAGAAGAACTGATGGTTCATTCTCACATGCTTGGGCAACTGTCGGGAGACAAGTGCAATGGAGATTTTATGAGGTAACCTGTGGCAGATAGCTAAATGTCGCCCTGGCGGTCAGAGTACAACGTTGAGACGAAAGGCAACCACTTGCAAACATGACGCAGAGAGGTTTCACAAGGATTACCATTGCCCACGTCCCGTGCAGTACTCATCGCTACGGACTTCACCGCTGTCTCGAAAGAACGCCCACCCACAGGAAGTATCACACCGAAAATCTCCGTGACTTGCACCGTCCATGACTTGATCGCCAGACATGAAAACCTGTAGAGTTGGTAAGAGGTTGACAGACTTTGAGCAGCTTGATAGCAAGCCGTAGAGAGCTTGATTCACCAGCGTTTTGTAATGGAGATGTTTAGAGGCCACCCATGACAAGATAGCTAAGACTCAACCTATTGGCGTCCAAAGTGCTACGTTGAGAACTGTGTCAAATGCCCAACATGAGACATGAGTTGTCCCAGCGGTTACGGTCTAAACTATGACACACTCCCTTGCCACACTTATCACTACGGTATCGTCCGCCGTCCCGAAGGAACACCCTGTCAGTGGAATATTACAGCAAAACTCTCCGTGTCTTGCTCGCTTTCAGTGAAAAGCCGCTTATACCATGAGACGACTGGCTGAGATATCATTAAAAATGCTTTCATTGACTTCAGCAGGGTCGAAAACCCCAGAAAACCCCCAAAACTAATGAATTTAAATTTTTCAACTTTTTAGCACTACTTATGAAATTTTATAAGTAGTGTGTCACTTAGGGCAGGTCAATAGCGACCGAACCTTTTTTGAATCAAGTCAAACGGACTTGTAGAAGCAAAGTTACAAGCCTTTAAAGTTTTGGAGTCTTTTATGGCCTGGAGACGAAGGCCATCTCCTGTCTAACCTCTAAGTCTGACGCCTTAGCTGATATCAGCAATGAAATTTTCTAAGTCGGTTTCTTACAGAAACTCGGAATTTGGAATGTCCGAAGCTATCATCGGAGCTCAGAGAGACGACCTACCTCTGACAATCGCTCTCGTCTTAATGACAAGTCTCCGTCGGTTCCCGCTTATATAGTGTGTGGCGATCAGCTGATGACGTAATACCCATCATCCAAAAACTTAAAACGCTTCTATCGCCGATTCTAGAGGTCCGATTGAGCTGGAAATACACCATTTCCATGTAGAATTGGACGCTGAATCCAAATCTGGCCTCCGTTTTCCCATCCGATGCTTCGTTTTGGCTCTACAGCAGGCAGCCATCGCAAAAATTCTAACTCGTTTTTTCGAAAAATATTGAAAATTTTTTCTCTCCGATTGACTTGAAACTCACCATACAGATAGAGAATTTGACGCTGATTCCAAATCTGAAATCCGTTTTCCCATCCGATGCTTCGTTTTGGCGCTACTGCCCAAAACGTCCAAAATTCTAACTCTGTCGTTTTTCGCCAATGTCCCAAAATCTTAAATGGCGTCTCACATCTAAACGAAGACAGATAGGAACAAGCCGTTTCTTTCAGTGAATTTATCTCACTCTTAGCTATGGTACGAGCTATGGCACGACAAAATCCGTCCACTGGAAGCCAAGATCGAAGCGAGCTCTCCCGAGGGGGGGGGACGTCAGCGAAAATTTTTTCTCTCCGATTGCGTTCAAATTCACCATACCGATGCAGAATTTCACGCTGAATCCGAATCTGGCCTCCGTTTTCCCATCCGATGCTTGGTTTGGGCGCTACACACCAAAACGTCCACAATTTTACCTCTGTCGTTTTTTCGAAAATGTTGAAAATTTTTTCTCTCCGATTGACTTGAAACTCACCATACAGATAGAGAATTTGACGCTGATTCCAAATCTGAAATCCGTTTTCCCATCCGATGCTTCGTTTTGGCGCTACTGCCCAAAACGTCCAAAATTCTAACTCTGTCGTTTTTTGCCAATCTCTCAAAATCTTAAATGGCGTCTCACATCTAAACGAAGACAGATAGGAACAAGCCGTTTCTTTCAGTGAATTTGTCTCACTGTTAGCTATGGTACGAGCTATGGCACGACAAAATCCGTCCACTGGAAGCCAAGATCGAAGCGAGCTCTCCCGAGGGGGGGGACGTCAGCGAAAATTTTTTCTCTCCGATTGCGTTCAAATTCACCATACCGATGCAGAATTTCACGCTGAATCCGAATCTGGCCTCCGTTTTCCCATCCGATGCTTCGTTTGGGCGCTACAGACCAAAACGTCCCAAATTCTAACTCTGTCGTTTTTTGCCAATCTCCCAAAATCTTAAATGGCGTCTCACACCTAAACGAAGACAGATAGGAACAAGCCGTTTCTTTCAGTGAATTTGTCTCACTCTTAGCTTTCAAACGAGCTATGGCACGACAAAATCCGTCCACTGGAAGCCAAGATCGAAGCTAGCTCTCCCGAGGGGGTGGGACGTCAGCGAAAATTTTTTCTCTCCGATTGCGTTCAAATTCACCATACAGATGCAGAATTTCACGCTGAATCCGAATCTGGCCTCCGTTTTCCCATCCGATGCTTCGTTTTGAGGCTACAACCCAAAACGTCCACAATTTTACTCTGTCGTTTTTCGGAAAAATTTTGAAGAAAAATATTTTCTCGCCGATTCCTTTCAAACTCACCATACCGATGCAGAATTTGACGCTGATCACGAATCTGAAGTCCGTTTCACTCTCCCGTGCCTCCTTCACCCTCAAAACACACTCTCACTCCACCACATCAACCTGATCGGTCGGGCAAGTCAACCTAGTCGGTCAACCAAGTCAACCTGGACGGTCGGCCACGTCAACCTGGACGGTCGGCCACGTCAACCTGGACGGTCGGCCAAGACAACCTCTCACTCCAACCTGGGCGGCCGGCCAGGCGCGCTGTGTTTGTATGTGAGCTAGCCATTTCGAGGCGCGCTGTGCTTGTATTGGACCCACCCCATTTCAGAGCGCGCTGTGTTTGAATTGGACCCACCCCATTTCAGGGCGCGCTGTGTTTATTATGGACCTTTACTTACTACTCTCTAATCATTTGAACTTTATTGCTGACGTAGAGGGAGATTGCCCCTTGATTCATGAATGCGAGCCTAACGACGCCCTCGTAGTTAGACGCCCTCCTGGTTAGCAGATGAGTTCCCGATTTCATCAGTTAGCCGCTTTTACTTTCTTCAAGAATGGAAGCTACGAATGAATGGTGTATGTATTGCTGTTGAGGATGATATTCCATCTTCATTTTGTTACTTGAGATTCAGACGTGAGTAACAAATTTCTTTATGTTAATAGCAAAAACAAATTCTAAGCCATTTATTTGGAAACTCGTGCAGGTGGCAACAAACGGAAAATTTGCCGTTGACTATTAGTTAATTCTTGTAATCGTAAATACTTAGTCAAGAAAGAGAACGGGGAAAGTCTAAGCAATTAGTTGGAAAAAATATTATGCGGTAACTTCGGAACTGATAACCACTCATATTTTTTGAATATCACATTTTTTGCAGTAAATCTAACGCAAATTGTATTTCAATATTAGTGGGGTTATCGAAGAAAACTCTTTGTTAACCTTTCCATGTATGAATTAAAATACACGTTCGTCTACATACCGTAATCGTTTTGTCATTATATATTTTATCAGCTTTTACATTACCAAAGACTGAATTAATTTGTGGTTTGGAATAGAAGACACTTGGAATCAGGAAGTATAAAAGAATAAAATATCCCTGAAATAACTCCCTGATTTGTCTTTCAATAGCCTCATTTTTATCAGCAAAATTGTTTGAGGTCATAACGTGGAAGAATAAGGTGATAATGCGTTTCGTAACCTGCTCAAACTTCATTCTTGTTGACTAACGCAAATATTTTCAAGAGATGCGTCATTTCTTTCAGGTATTTTTATGTGTTTCTTAGGAAATTGCGAGGTGAATCTCTGAAGTTGGAATGGAGAAAGATTATGTGAGTTTGATTAATTCGTGGAGATACTTTTGTGTTTTGAAGTTAGAAATATCTACTGAATTTTGAATATGCCTTCTTGAGGTTGAAAGCAATGTCAACATAGAAGCTATTCTATATTGAATTCTAATTACTCATTTTGCTAACGCGTAACAATGTTATGATGCGATGCGCCTCAATATTTTCAATGTCCCATCCAGGGATCGCAACTTTCCGTTTTTTTACTAAATTAGTCTAACGTGAATATTTCAAATTTATGCATTCAAACCCCGGTTTTTCCCGATTTTCCGTTTTCTTGGGTGAATTGCGGTCCCTGGCCCCATCTGATGTTTATCCATGATAATCTCAATGCAAGTACCTATATAGTGAATGTCTTATTTCTTTCAGTTCTCATGAGTTCTGCGACTTTGATCTCTGAAGGAAGATGAGACATAGAAAAACCTTACGTCAGTTCTGGTAATTTTTTCATTTTCAGATTGTTCATTGCCTCAAATTCGTAAGTTTTGAGTCCTGTTGCGCAACTAGCCACTGGATTTAAAATTACGTTGTTTGAGGTTGGGTCGGCATATCTTTCAAATATATTTGTTAATTGATGTATTCATTTCAGTCGTTTTGTACTGATGGTCAGTGGATTCCTGTGTCATGCTGATTACAATATTAACAGTATGATCTGGGAGTTAGTTGATTATTGGAGTGTACGGCATGTATAGCAGGAAAAAAATTCAAGTGAGTGAAATTTGTGGTCATTTGTAGTATTATTCGGTTTGATTCCGGTTTAGTATCATCCTGAGTACAGCAGTTATGTATAATGTCGGAATCTTATCCGTGTGATTTACACAAAACCCCATTAAGTCAAACTGTTAATCCTTCATTAATCCTGATGAAATCCTTCACATTTGTTTAGTCTGCTGCGATGTTCTTCTATCCGTTGCTGGATCGTGAGGATTTTTGTATAGGGACAAAAGGAGGAGTTCTGTCTGATGTCCGCTTACTCGGTGGGAACTGTCATTGGTTTTATTGGAAAGATTCCTTAAAATGGTTTGTTAAAACATTTGTTAAAATGTTTGTCATTGGTTTGTTATAAGTCTTTCCTAATTTGAACGCATCTTTCTACGGCCTTTGACATGCCAAAGTTTTCTATTGAGCTAATGCGTCTGCAGTGTCTTCGTTTCCAAAAAGGAAATGGTGTTTAGTTTTCGTGAGTTTGTAGGCTTGTTAAACTAGATACGTGATTACTGTTTATGACTGGATTGTAAACGGTAGATGCTTGATCGTATGCACTATCTCATGCCCGTTATCTTATCAGTTATAAAAGGTACATTTAGCTTAATCCTAGTAAATGGGAGGGGGAGATGGGATACTACGTGGCGTCTGATGGTATACCCGTGCATGTATCAGCAACCGCTGCTGATAAAGACAGATTATCATGAAAGAGGCGTCAATATTTGAAGCTGTCAAATCTGTAAAGAGGAAACATGAGGCATTAGACGAGTAAAGAATCTTATTGCATGAAAGGGATAAAAATTGAGTATGAC
Source organism: Prostheceraeus crozeri (assembly GCA_907163375.1). Lineage (NCBI taxonomy): Eukaryota > Metazoa > Platyhelminthes > Polycladida > Euryleptidae > Prostheceraeus > Prostheceraeus crozeri. Next base: position 160,197 of record CAJQUW010005440.1, read on the forward strand.
AGGAAGCCATTAAAAAAGGCGATTTGATCGGAGTTAGGCAAGCAAATGAATTGTTGGACAATGCTCAAAGTAAAGTGAAGTTCGGCACACAGAAGCATTCGAGTTATGAGTGAATAAAGAAAGCGAGTCACACATTGTTAAAAGTGGCCAAAAGGCTGAAGACTTCCAAAGAACTTGATATTTTGTTGTATCACCCTGCCACCCATGCTTCACCTAGATTTCTCGCATGCTCAACTTTAGTATAACATGAGTTGTCATCCTATTTTCGTTGTAGATGATGACATGACGGACAGTGATCGAGAGAATAAATTTTCTGACTACTACAGTTAAATTTGACATATGCGCGCAAAAGTGTATGATCTTTGGTATTAATGGGTTATCTCCCCCCCCCCAGGTTTTCAAATTTGTCTAGCATCTGTAAAAATTATCGATCGCCACCAAACTGCAGGTACACGTAATTAAGCATATTTTCTACCCACATATAATATTGCACGCAGATCAGACAAGAACTTTTTGCATTAGAGACGATGACATGAAGTGTAGCGATGTCAGCTGCTTAATTTGACTTCGTCTGTTCGACGCGTTATTGCTACTCGTGTGTGTATTTTTCTGTTCACCTCTTTGTCTCATCCACTGTTATTTGAAATCTTCCCACGACCACTACCTTGCCACACCTTTATGAAGTTGAAAATGTTAGTGTAAGGGATATGGCTTGGTCATCATCACTTCAGGAGTTGTCGGGAAATGACTTTGTTAACTTCAAGTGCTTCTGCTCAGACGATGAGGTCAGAAGAAATCAGATAAAGCTGCTGCAACGCTTCACTTCAAGTTATCGCCCCTAATTCAGAACTTGTCCAATTTGGACAAGTTTTGATATGTCGATAGAAAATATCCTCACTCACGCGCACTTAAAGTTTTGTAACGATTGATTAATTTCTACGGATTTTACACAAATTTGAAAACGTGGGGGGTAACTCATAAGTACCTAATCTTTTGTAATGAATATATATTCCTTCATACGTTCGTGTGTTTTTACCGATATCAAAATTACAATAACAACAGATGAATCTACTTCGGACCATAAACTGATTACAAAACGGAACCTCCTGGTATGAGCTCATGTTAGCGTCTAAGGGAAAATGCGACTTTATTGTTTTCCGATGAATATCGATATTTATCTGTAAGGCGAATTGGTACTTGCGGGTTATCTCCCCCACGTTTTCAAATTTGTGTACAATCCGCAGAAATGAATCAATCATCACAATACTTCAGAGACACGTATTTGAGTAGGCCTATATTTTCTACCTACATGCAGAATTTTATGCAAATCTGAAAAGTACTTTTTGAATTAGAGACGATGACGTACGTGGAGTGTAGCGATGTCAGCAGCTTGATCTAACTTCGCCTGACCTCATCGTCTGAGGAGATAGCACTATTTAACAAAGTCATGTCGCGACAACGCTGCAATAGAAGTGATGATGATCCGGATCACATCCTTTCCATTGGTGTGCTTAATTTAAGAAATGTGTGGTGGGGTTGTGGTCGTGGGAAGATTTCAAATAGTAATGGATGAGACGGAGACGGAAAGAGAACAATGCACACACGAGTAACAGTAATGCGTCGAACAGACAAAGTCAGATCAAGCTGCTGACATCGCTACACTTCGCGTCATCGTCTCTAATTCAAAAAGTGGCAAAAAGTACTTGTCGAATCTGCATATTTTAGCATGTGGGTAGAAAATATTCAAATACGTGTATCTGAAGTTTTGCGACAGTTGATTCATTTTTACGGATTTTAGACATTGAAAACGTGGGGTGAATAACCTATAAGTACCGGCGAATTCATCAAATTCGCTTGATAATTGATATTATCAATACTAAATGTATGGGCTGTTACTTTTCTATTTACTGGGAAAATTTCTGTCTGTTTTTCTTATTCCGATGTTTCAATCATGGTTTCAATACTCGACTGCGCTGACCACTTTTGATGCAAACGCGGAATAATGATGTTCGAATGACGATTTAAAGCGGAAAAGCACGGTCATGTGTACAGTGCTGCTAAGTAGCTAAACTGCATTTAATTTTGTTACGGGGGCACACAGCTCAAATGGTTGGCGAAATTCATGGCTTGGCAGAATACAGACGCCCAAGTCATGGCAATTTCTCTGCATGAATTTCGACACCGCTGGCACGCACACATCACGCATCTGGTAACAGACGCGCGCCGGTAACACACACTGATAAGTGTAACGATATGTTAGTAACTCGTTGCAAGCATCAAGGGAACCGGTATGCATCAGTTCCAACACACACACGCGCGTGCGTTCATGCGCAGGTTTGGCAGTCATTTTCATCGAATGGCTTCTCATTGCAGTAAACCGAGACAATAAGACTCCTTTAATAGATGTGGATCAGCCACTAATCTCATCGCACGATTATTGCGGAAATATCCAACAGAGCCAGGTGATATGAGGTGCGCTTACAGCAAATGAGGGACTTTGTTATTTATGGAATTGCATGTCTTTTACTTTGCTGTTTTTTTTATTCTCGATCAAAACCAATCCGGCGTCAATGAGGAATCTTCTTGAGTGTTCGACAAGTGTTTCGGTGTCTCAACTGATAGAACGATTTTCAAGTCAGCCATTTGAGTATGCAATATGATCTACACTACATCATTGTTGCAAACATTTGAACACGAAATGGATCAATTCATGGCGAGGGTATAAGTCTGTACTGTCTTCACGTAACTGGCCTGGATAACATGTAAAAAATGAATGATGTCCTCAAAGCTAATAAGAAAACAATGGTGTAAAATTCACCAAACAAGATTTGTCGTGTGTTCGAGCGCGGACTAATATTTTCAATTATTGCGTCCACTTTCAAATTGTTGCACGCTATCGCAATAAATACTTCAAAGTACTACATACAATCAAATTTTACTCCTCAATGCTTGATGACTTGATTATTATTACTTGAATTACTGTGCAATGATAATAAATTCTCGTTTTGATGATCATCACAACATCTCATAAAGTTCAATATTTAGATCTACTGATAGATTAGTTAGTAGCCACTTATCGTCGGTAAAACAAGCCGATAGAAAAAGTTTTTCGTTAAACTGAAATTTTATCATTAAATTGCGTGGTGCCATCAGTCTCTATTGTAAAAGGCCTTTCTGTCCGCTCTAGTTTCCCTATTAAACCTCTTTGCTAGGATCATTGCAAAAGATACATACAACATCGAAAGCTGCTAACCATTTTTTAAAGTCAATAAGAAGAGCACATTCATTAGAAAAGCCATAGTCTTGCAAGTATTGCTGATTAAGTCCATGGATGTGTTTTCTCGCCCAGCTATCACCGTTGGGATCACACTTGGCATGTTGATGGTAGACACTAACAATTTGATACGACCAATTGTCCATAGCAATAGCACTGAGCTCCTGTACAGGTTCACCCTCACAATCCATAAAAATGATGATAGATGACTAAGAAGGAAAATACAAATTTTTACTCATATGATGAAGAGTCCTATAACATATTACAAAATGATGAAGTACGTCGATGATGTTCACGACAAAATACACAAATAACATGATGGCAGCGAAGAAGCAAAATGTATCTGATAAGTCTACGTCTACGACACTCAAAGCACATGATCGAATTGTCATAAGGTAGAGGTAGGTAAGGACTGCTGATTCTCCTTCTTTGGCTTGCGTTTACCGGCAGCATTCTTCTCTGACTTGCGCTTTGTACCGCTCTCGTTGAGGATTTGATCAATAATGTCATGACCGTCTGGTTGCTTTGGAATATATAGGATGGATTGAGCATGCATCGATATAGAGGCTAATTTGTTTTTCTGGTGATAGCCATAATATATTCCATTGATAGCAAAACCAATATTCCAAGTGCCTTCTGCGAGGTCTTCACATCTGATGGGTGTCACTTCATCTCCTTCCTTTTTATAGTATGAGCACCAATGCGATAGTGGCAAAGAAAGTTTTTTAACATCCCATATCTTTCTATATGGAGTATCATTGCCGTCTCTCGCCTTCCATTCCTTGCTAAGGGGAGTAGGGATGTCCATATTTAATGTTGCAAACTCTTCAATAATATCAAGTTGGCGACGAATGTATGGATTCACAGGAATGACTAGGGTAAATCCAATTTATTCCACAACATTTGACGAAAATGTGTCTTAGATTTGTAAAATCCATATTTCTGAACCGATTTCAATAGTTTTTTTTTAATCGATCCGTAAAGATCTCATCTATTATGGCATGGTTTTTAAAAAGTCACAAAGCCAAGACCTTCTTCACTAGTTGCCGTTTTTTGCCCAAAAAAGACCAAAAAGGCATGTCCAAAGTTGCAGTACTCTCACTTCAACACGGATTTTCGATTAGATACATTCAAATACACCCACTAATATTTATAACATCTGAAAGAAGAAGATCAGCTCTTTAAGACAGTCTAATTTTAAATGCTATAATCAATATTAATCATTGAATTTTTACTGGGTTTCCATTGTCCAATGAAAAAAATGTCCTCTGACCGAGACGTTTTCTGTCCTCTGACCGAGGTACCTTTTCTCAAAGAATATTGATTCTTCCATTAAACGTTTTGCACCAAACGAATCCTCTAGTGTGCTAGTTTATAAATCCGTAAAGAAAATTCAGTTTGATGCCGTTACAAGTGAGCAATATTGATTTAAAAATATTTTTATCCGTTTTTCGACCAGAGAATTCGAATATTCCCAAAAATTTCATATGGATGCTGAAACCAGAAATTTTGTCAGGAATCGATGAAATTTCACAACATAGGAGGGATCCATGCTCTTAACATCTATGCAAAAGAAATTTTTTATTTATATCAATTAACCCTCTCAAAATCTCCAAAAACCGCGAAAATGTCCTCTGACCGAGACCCTAAAAAATCTCGGTCAGAGGGCAACGTTGAAATTGAAGATCTCGGTCAGAGTACAAGGGTCTCGGTCTAAAGACATGATAATGTATGCAATTGTATTTAGATCACTTCGTTTTACGCGTTCAAGTATTCGTCCTAAGTTCCCGCAGTCTCATGAACCCAAATGCTGAAACCGAAGAGTTTCCTGTTCGACATCAATTTGTCCTCTGACCGAGACCTTAAAAATCTCGGGCAGAGGACAAGGTAGGTCACGGTCAACGGACATTGTATGTAGCACGTTACATTTTGGTCACTTCGCTTTCCGCATGCAAGCATTCATCCTAAGTTCCCAGTTTCATCAGCAACCCAAATGCAGAAGCCGAAGAGTTTCCTATTCGACATCTATCTGACCGACATCAATTTGTCCTCTGACCGAGATGTAGAAAAAATGACTTTTTAAAAGTGCTAGAAATACTAAGGAAAGTTTTTATTTGGTGTGGTCGCCGCTATAATTTTCGTGTTCAGCGTAAAAAAATGAGTATATATGCAAATTTTCACGGAAATCTGAGACCCAAAGTTGAAAAGACAGAAATGTTGTGGAATAAATTGGATTTACCCACTACGTAGTCCCCATACTGATTGTTCAATATCTTCACTTCAGTGGAAGGAATCATTCCCGTTTGCAATACTATACTATGATCGTAATAACGCATGGCTTGTCTAAATTTACGCTGTAGTGGGGTAGGATTATGTACCTTTTGTCTCTTCTACTGGTCTCAACATAAGACGATCTGATTGTAGAGATCCTTGTAACGTCTGAACACTATCTTGTCCTGTAAATGTAGTAGATGTATTAGATGCCTGAAAATAAAAGAGATGCTATTAAGTTAACATTGAAGGAAGTAGAGGAAGGAAGGTTCCGACTTGCCATTTCAGATGGATAATATAATAGGAATGTAGAGGGAGAACGTGCGTCCGACACTTGTGCGACTCAAAGATAGATTGATTGTGACTCTGGAAACCTCATTATTTATAGAGAAATGCATGATTCTCATTGGATGTGCTCCTCATTGGCCAATGACATCAAGCTGATTCCAAATCTGGTCTTAGTTTTCTCGTCCGATGCTTCGTTCGCCCGCTGGAGCCCAAAACACAAAACTCAACCTCTGACGGCTCTCTAACATGACCAAAAGTCTCAATGTCACTGTCAAGCCTCAGCAATGAAAGATAGGGCCATACTGTGCTTTCCAATCAATTTGTAGCATTCTTAGCTTTCAAACGAGGTATCGCACGACTCTCTACCATTCCCAGAACCAAAGTTGGAAGAACGCTGCCGAGGGGGGGTCGAAGTTCTTCGTTTTTATCCCTATGACGCTGGAAACAAGTCCACTAGACCCAAACTTGGCCAAAACGTTCAAATCCGCCGTCCATTTTCACGTACGAGGCTTCGTTTAGCCGCTACAGACATTTTCTCACTCAAAAACACACCAAAACCACACCTACACCCAAGAAACACAACATGTCGACGCAGAATTTCATCAGAAAACCTATTCTAAACACGAAACAACCCTTTAACCAATCCTACACACCAAAAACATTGACCGCCGCCCAAGAACAACTACGACGGTCGACGACGACACACCCGGCCGGTTGACCCAGAACCACACCAACACAACTCACGCTCCAGAGGGGGGGCGCTGTGCGCAGTCCTTACTACTCAGAACTCGTGACAGGAAGAAAGTATACCTTTGCTCTGACTGTTGCTTAAGATTTACAAATGTTGGGAGACATGATCGTACTCATTCTGTCATTCTCGTTAAAGACCTGAAGACATTTAATCAGTTCCCAGACCATTTAAAGAGTCAGGCCGAGCGGCATACAATGACTTGCGTTCAATACAGTTTTCATGAAACAAGTACTTTGTTTTTTCTTTTGAGATCTTCATTTTGGGCTTTCAAGCTAAAATGATGATGAAACAATGTTCAACAAGTGTCGAAGAGGTATTCAAATACTACAATAACTTTGTTGAAAACATGTATTGGTCTACATCGTGGGTTCTCACTTTATAAGAGAACTTGGCTCCTAAGAATACGCAGTTCGCACCTAATATTAATATGATTATGATTAAAACGTCTACAAGCTTTCAAAAGTGTTCCAAAAGCTCTTTTCTTGCAATTATTGTACAGAGCGCCCTTTTTGCACAAAGCGCCTCTATTATTCGCCTTCTGTACGAATAGCCCTTATTACTTTTTTCCGGCGTACAGAGAGCCGGTCGGAGCAGATCGGCTCCTGAACCGGAGCCGACAGAAAATACGACTACAGAAACTACGGCTCTGGTAGTAATGTATATAAGACCGTTCTAGGACAAGCAAAAAATAAAAAATAAGGTACCCCAAAAATGCAAAAAAATGAATATATGACCAATTCAGGACAACTGAAAAGAAAAAAACGTATATATGACCGGTCCAGGACCAGAAAAAAATAAAAAAATAAGGAACCCCAAAAATACAAAAAAATGAATAAGCTTATATGACCGATTCAGGACAACTAAAAAAAAATAAGATACCTCCAGAATGAGTATAGGAAATATTTCATACACTGAAAAAGAGTTTTATAAATAAAAATAATATTAAGGATAAAATCAAAAAATCAGTTTTAAGCTCGTTGGGATTTTTTCATGTACTGAAAAGAGGTTTCAAAAATTTCACTTAGTCGAAAATTTAGGCGGTCTAAAAAATATCACGTTGTCGAAAATTTCACCTAGTCGAAAATTTAGGCAGTCCAAAAAACATCACGTGGTCGAAAATTTCACGTAGTCGAAAACTTAAGTAGACTAAAAATTTAGGTAGTCTAAGAATTTCAGAAGATTGTATTCAAAATATTTATTAAAAATTGGATGAAACAAAAGTGGAAGAAACCTCAAAAATGGAAGGAACTTCGGGAATATACGAGTATCCTTCGTTAATAAATGAACGTAGTTCTACTTTAATGGACATGGAGAAGATGAACATTGAAAAACACAAAGACAGAGTTAGGTGCATGAAAGATAAGGAAACGCAACACAAGGAATTGGAATTGTTCGTGATGAGATCTCTTTTTCTTCTTACTCATCGACATAACTGACAATCGCACTTGACAATTGTTCTCGTGATGCGGCTAACTGACTGAGTGATCTGATGTCTATTCATTGCCTTTGTTGATCCGTATTATATGATATGTATATCATGCCATGACATTGTTTGGTTGGACAACTCAATTAAACTTTTACGGAGCAGCGTGACTTCTTTCTCTCTCTCTCTCTCTCTCGATCCTGTCTGTTACAGGAATATTGTATTCACAATGACATGCATTCTTTAAAACAATAGTTTGTGTTCAATGAGAATAATTCCCGCATGTCTAGCATAACCGGGTTCTTTAAATTATACGGCAAAGAAACCACGACAAATTTCGACCTAAAGAAAATCGCTAATCGATTAGGAATAAAGAGTTTTCATATCCTAATGAGAGACGAGTTACAATTGATCAAAAATGTACCTCAAGTGAACTTCATAACAAATCTCAATACATCAGAACAAAGAAGGAGAACATTGGTCTGCGGGGAGTAAGAATACTGATAATGTAGAAAACTATTATTTCGATCGCCCGGAGGCTGAGAACTGTTGGTTCGATTCATGCGGACTTCCCCCTACAAATGAAGTAAAAGAAATACTGGGAAACGGAACATACAATACTTTTCAAATTCAAAAACCAGGAACAACTTATTGCGGTCAATAAACCTTTGGTTGGTGCGATTTTATAAATAAACACCATTAAGTAGTAAGAACTGCGACTTTTTCTATGGCCACGCTTGCTCTCTATGTGGTACACATCAAGAATGATAGACAGAACATGCAGGAGACGCAAATGTACTCGTAAATACAGTTCAAAATCACATGCATCAGAAATTATAGAGGACACGTCATATCGGGTCTGTTTACGAATAAAGTTATCATAAATTGTTACTGAATAAAATATGAAAGTAGAATGTCAAATACTGTAAAATAGTGCGAAGGTATGAAGTAAAAGGGGAGAAAGAAATGCATGTAAAAAGCGGTTAGCACAATCGGAGAAGGAACAGGCGTTCCTTCTGGGCACATAAATCCGGCTTGAGCTGTCGAATAGTCACACTCTCCATAATTAACAAATGAAGGCGGTCTCTAGCTTGCTTGTGGACACGGAATCCCATATCTTCCATGAGCAGAAGATTCGCTTTCTGATCGCACGTCATGAGGTGGCGGGATACTGCTGACTGAGGCGGGTTCTTGGACTTCGGTCTTGTGTTGGAAGTAGTCAACCAAACGGGTATGTGTTCTCTCTTCTCCGCACTCTGAGGCACCGTTCACTCTTGCCAGCGTACCTTGCTCCGCAAGGACAAGTGAATAAGTAAGTTACCAGGGCTTCTGGTTGAGTGGAACGATGTCCTTGATTATATTTGGTCTGAGCGTTCGAGTTCTATAGACGGAATGACACGTAATTGGTAGAAACTATCTTCAATGATGCGGCGGATCTTCCCTGCTATAGATTCGCTTTCAGGTCCATAGTATTGAATTTCGAAATAGAAGGCTTCTTTCTGGACCGCAGGGACCTTCTCAGGAAGTGGCTGGGAGTGTTTCTTCAGAAACCAGTCTGGAAACCCGTTGTTCTCCAAAGTGCGCTGTAGGAAGAGGAGCTCTTGCGCGAGATGGCAGGGGGAGCAAAGTTGTCTAGCTCGGTGAAATAGCGTCCTGACCAGCCTCTGCTGTGTAAACTTCAATAAGTACACCATCAAGGACTCATTCAATTTCCGACGAGATGTCGTGAATCTGCAACTAGAAAATCAAGAACGAATGGTTTCCTTCGATGTCAGAAGCCTCTTCACAAGTATCCCTGTTGCTGAGACAATTGATATGATATGTGAAAGTTGTACAATTCCGACCGCTCCCCTCCCAAGCTGCATGATTGTGTGCTCAGTGAGTCCAACTGTCGCACGTTATTATCAACTTTGGTGTCCAACGTCAATTTCTCATTCAATAACGATTGCTACTCGCAAATCGATGGACTCGCCATGGGCTCGCCACTTAGTGGATCGTTCAGCGAGCTCTTAATGGGGAGATTGGAGAGGAACTTGTCGTCTACATTGGATGGTATGAAGTACTATGGCCGCTACGTAGACGACACTTTCCTGATAGTTCAAGACGATGAAGAAATGAGGGACGTGTTCCAGAAGCTCAACAATCAGCATCCAGCGATCGTGTTCACAAAGAGGGAAGACGCCGACCACTTCTTAGATGTGAACCTGCACGTGAACTCTAATGGATCCATCACAACTTCTGTGTACCGCAAGGATACATAGGCCTTTACAAGAACTATCGTTCCTTCTGCCCAAAGAAATATAAAGCTAACTTGGTCAGGACGCTATTTCACCGAGCTAGACAACTTTGCTCCCCCTGCCATCTCGCGCAAGAGCTCCTCTTCCTACAGCGCACTTTGTAGAACAACGGTTTCCAGACTGGTTTCTGAAGAAACACTCCCAGCCACTTCCTGAGAAGGTCCCTGCGGTCCAGAAGAAGCCCTTCTATTTCGAAATTCAATACTATGGACCTGAAAGCGAATCTATAGCAGGGAAGATCCGCCGCATCATTGAAGATAGTTTCTACCAATTACGTGTCATTCCCGTCTATAGAACTCGAACGCTCAGACCAAATATAATCAAGGACATCGTTCCACTCAACCAGAAGCCCCTGGTAACTTACTTATTCACTTGTCCTTGCGGAGCAAGGTACGCTGGCAAGAGTGAACGGTGCCTCAGAGTGCGGAAGAGAGAACACATACCCGTTTGGTTGACTACTTCCAACACAAGACCGAATCCAAGAACCCGCCTCAGTCAGCAGTATCCCGCCACCTCATGACGTGCGATCAGAAAGCGAATCTTCTGCTCACGGAAGATATGGGATTCCGTGTCCACAAGCAAGCTAGAGACCGCCTTCATTTGTTAATTATGGAGAGTGTGATTATTGCGGTCAGTTATGTCTTTACGTTTTATACAAATTGTAAGAAGGTGTACCATTTCTTGATATTATGTTAGAGTTGAATAGGGGAATTTCACTCCCGAAACGTTAGCTCCAATGGCTAGAAATATAAAGCTAACTTGGTCAGGACGCTATTTCACCGAGCTAGACCAACTTTGCTCCCCCTGCCATCTCGCGCAGAGAGCTCCTCTTCCTACAGCGCACTGTTGAGAGAACAACGGGTTTCCAGACTGGTTTCTGAAGAAACACTCCCGCCACTTCCTGAGAAGGTCCCTGCGAGTCCAGAAGAAGCCCTTCTATTCGAAATTCAATACTATGGACCGGAAAGCGATATCTATAGCAGGGAAGATCCCGCCGCCTCATTGAAGAATAGTTTCTTTTTTTTTTTTTTTTTTTTTTTTTTTTTTTACCAATTTACGTGTCATTCCCGTCTATCGAACTCACGAAACGCTCAGAACACCCAAATATACATCAAGGACACGATCGTTCCACTCATCCAGATAGCCCCTGGTAACACTTACTTATTTCACTTGGTCCTTGCGAGCAAGTGTATGCGCTGGCAAGAGTGAACGGTGCCTCAGAGTGCGGAAGATGAGAACACATACCCGTTTGGTTGTCCTCCTTCCAACCATAGACCGAAGTCCAAGAACCCGCCTCAGTCAGCAGTAATCCCGCCACCTCCCAAAAATTTTGACGTGGCGATCAGAAAAGCGAATCTTCTGCTCACGGAAGATATGGGTTGCCGTGTCCACATGCAAGCTAGAGGACCGCCTTCATTTGGTTATTTGGAGAGAGTGTGACTATTCGACAGCTCAAGCGGATTTATGTGCCCAGAAGGAACGCTGTTCCTTCTCCGGTTGTGTTACGCTTTTTACTTTGCATTTCTTTCTCCCCTTTTACTTCATTACCTTCGCCTACTTTACGTATTTGACATTCTACTTTTTATTTTATTCAGTAGCAATTTTTGAAGGACTTTATTCGTAAACAGACCCGATTGACGTGTCTTTCTATAATTTCTGATGCATGTGATTTGAAACTGTATTTACCAGAACATTTGCGTCTCTGGCATGTTTGTCTATCACTCTTGATGTGTACCACAATAGGAGCAAGGTGTGGCCATGGAAAAAGTCGCAGTTCGTACTACTTATGGTGTTTATTGATAAAATGACTCCAACCAAAGGGTTTATTTTACAAAAGGGAGAAGGTCTATTCGAAGACGTTCGTGCCGACATTTTGGACGATATTACGTCGTATTAGGCAAGATTGCTTACACTCGATGAGGACGATTCTTCTTCAAAAATTGTACGCGCAACTTCAGTATGGCCAGATTATGTTAAAGGAGAATGATAGGGCTGATGTGCGAATATCAAACAATCAATGGGACGGTTATCCAATCGACATCTCAAGCAAGCACAGGATGATAAATGGAAGGTGTGCGTTCGAAGTTGTTGAGCCAATGTATCCGAATATCATATCCTGGATACGTGCAGTTATACAAGCTGATTTGGCAAATCCACTTAACCAACGCGAGAAACGGAAGAAGGAAACAGATCTTCCCTCAATCATTACTAATAATACGTTTGGGCGAAATGTAGAAGTGCTAATAAATTATTCATATCAGCGGAATTAAGTTGCCAAGGAAGACGAAGCGTATTGAAATTAGGCCTTGACCCGTATGTCGTCCAAGTCAACGGACCAGAATTCATGTGTTCCAGCTATATGGAACGCATGCGTTACAACTTTGTCAAGAAAACACATGATGAAGCAAGCGGAGCTGCAGTGGGAAGCTTCATTGAGGGAAGTATGCGCAATGATCTGTCTAACACGAGGTTAGCCCCTGAGCTGTTGTTTCGAAACAGGACTTTCGGATCAGCAAGAAGAAGTTGCGCTCACAAAGGTCTGTACACTCATGAGGCCCGACCAAAGGAAACGGTACCGTTTCGTAATGACCAAAGAACAATACCTCAGCAAATTGGCGGATATTTGCAGGAACCAATACCAAATTCGTGAAGAACACAGTGACCCTGTCGATTGGATCGATGCTTAGCTCTCAAAAGACAATGAAACGACGATTGTGAGCAAGCTGATCAAGGAAAGCAGTTGCCACCAGATTCATGAATCTGATCACCGCCAGGATGCATAATCCCAAGACTATATGGATTGGCCAAGGTACACAAAGCTGATATGCCTGCCGTCCAGTGTTGTCAATGGTCGGATCAGCTTTACCACAAATTATCCATGTACGTTTGATGAGCAGCTGTGAAGCCTCTGCTGTGTAACTTCAATAAGTACCCCTATTCAAGGACTCATTCAATTTGCCGATAGAGATGTCGTGAATCTGCAACTAGAAAATCAAAGATACGAATTGGTTTCCTTCGATGTCAGATGGCCTCTTCTCAAGTAGCCCTGTTGCTGAGACAATTGATATGATAGGTGAAGAGTTGTACAATCCAGACCGGCTCCCCTCCCAAGCTGCATGATTGTGTTGCTCAGTGAGTCCAACTGTCGCACGTTATTTATCGACTTTGGTGTCCAACGTCATTTTCTCATTCAATACGATTGCTACTCGCAAATCGATTGGATCGCCATGGGCTCGCCACTTAGTGGATCGTTCTAGCGAGCTCTTCATGGGGTGATTTGGAGAGGAACTTGTCGTTTCTACATTGGATGGTTTGATAGTACTACGGCCCGCTACGTTGACGACACTTATCCTGACTAGGTTCAAGACGATGATGAAGAAAATGACGGACGTGTTCCAGAAGCTCAACCATCAGCATCTAGCTGATCGTGTTCACAAAAGGAGGAAGTCGCCTGACCACTTCTTTGATGTGAAGCTGCAACGTGATACTCTAATGGCTCCATCACAACTTCTGTGTACCGCAAGGCTACATAACACAGGCCTTTAACAAGAACTATCGTGCCATTCTGCCCAAAGATAATATTAAAGCTAACTTGGTTCTGGACGCTATTTCAGCCGAGGCTAGACAACTTTGCTCCCCTGCCATCTCGCGCCAGGAGCTCCTCTTCCTACAGCGCACTTTGGAGAACAACGGGTTTCCAGACTGGTTTCTGAAGAAACACTCCCAGCCACTTTCCTAGCGAAGGTCCCTGCGGGGGCCAGATTAAGCCTTTTTCTATTTCGAAATTCAATACTATGGGACCTGAAAGCGGAATCTATAGCGGGAAGATCCGCCGCTTCATTGATAGAGATAGTTTCTACCCATTACGTGTCATTCCCGTCTATAGAAACTCGAACGCCCTCACACCTAAATATATATCAAGGACATCGTTCCACTTCAACCCAGAAAGCAGCCCTGGGTAACTTACTTATTCACTTGTCCTGGCGGAGCAAGGTACGCTGGTAAGAGTGATACGTTGCCTCAGAGTGCGGTAAGAGAGAACACCATACCCGTTTGGTTGACTACTTCCAACACATGACCGAAGTCCATGAACCGCCTCAGTCAGCAGTATTCCCGCCACCTCATGCGTGCGTATCAGAAAGCGAATCATCTTCTGCTCACGGAAAGTTTATGGGAATTCCGGTTGTCCACAAGCAAGCTAAGTGACCGCCTTCATTTGTTTATTTATGGAGAGGGTTGACTATTCGACAGCTCAAGCCGGATTTATGTGCCCAGAAGGAACGCCTGTTCCTTCTCCGGGTTGTGTTAACCGCTTTTTACATGCATTTCTTTCTCCCCTTTTACTTCATTACCTTCGCACAACTACTTTACAGTATTTGACATTCTCTACTTTCATTATTTTTATTCTGTAACAATTTATGATGACTGTATTCGTAAACAGACCGATATGGACGTGTCTTCTTATAATTTCTGATGCATGTGTTTTTTGAACTGTATTTTACCAGTGCATTTGCGTCTCCTGCTTGTTTCTGTCTATCACTCTTGATGTGTACCACAATAGAGAGCAAGCGTGGGCCATGGAAAAAGTCGCAGAGTAGTTCTTACTACTTAATGGTGTTCATTTTCATTATGTTGTTTATATGCAATGTGTTATTCCTGTTTTAAATGCATTGTTATTTCCTGTTTTCAATCTGTTTTCATTTATGTTGTTATATGACGTCATTTTTCATCTCACCCAATGAAAACCTTGTCCTCGCGTGGGACAAAATTTACATTTGTATTTCAATGTATCCAAATTGAATGTATGCAAAGTGGTTGTAAACCAAACTGTAATTCATATCCTTGTGTGTTGTTTTTAATTTCTCATTTACGGGGAATATAATAGAAA